>OX235279.1:76859948-77046470 GCA_944472155.2 Trichobilharzia szidati | reverse complement strand
AAATTCATCGACTTTAAAAGGCCATCGACAGCGCTGACTGTGAAGTAATTTGGAAACTGACTTAACACTAGGGAATGTTGCAAATCTTCATCAACATCACTCTGCAGCTCTGCGATGATGCCACATGCCAGGTCATTTATATGGGAAAGCTCACAAAAGGCTTTGAAGTGAAGACAAGAGTAAGACAAGACTGCCTGCTGTCACAGATTACATTACTGATCGCGGTGCACTGGATCATGCAACAGACAGTATGGAACGAGAAAATAGTCATAAATTGCACCAACAAAAATACTATGCAAAATCTAGAATTCGCGGATGATTTTTATCTAAGGTCTCGCGAACTCGAAGACTTAGAGAAGAAAACCCATAAGTTGGCAGAAGGAGCAGTGAAAACAGGACTCTAAGGGAACACAGAGAATACGAATTAAAGTAACCAACCTAACACAAAAAGCACTAATCACTATTAATGTCAGGAATTTGAAGGATGTCGTTCCGTCCTTTCTTTTCAAGGTAGCATCGTTTCAACTAGAGGTAGCTCAGATGATGACGTCAGAGGCAAGGCAGGAAAAGCAAAACTAAAACTGCTTCGGATGTCTGCTGTATCCAACATATGAACCAAGATTCTGATTTAAACACTAGCCTCAAGTCATTTCTTTATAGTTCAGATACTCGGCACAAAAGTGACAAAAAGCATTTCCTACAGGCTTCAGACTTTCATCATTAGCTGCCTTTGCTGGTTGGATACCGAAGGTAAGATGGCCAGCCAGAAAGAATAAGCAGTAAGGAGCTCTGCAGTGCAACAAACCAATGAAGAACTAATTGTCATTCTCCGGAAATTCTAGTGAAATCCAAGTAGGAAACTACAAGTTTGACGTCCAACGGTACAATTGAAACGAGTGTGTGAGGAGTAGACGATAGTTTGTGGGTAATCGTGGATCCAGCTGGACAGGACTGCAGAAAACAGAGCAGATGTTTTCTACTCGCAACCTAGATCCATGGCTTTCTATCGATTACCTCCAACCATCTAATAATGATAATTTTGTTGACAAGTGATAGTTTCCACGAAAACATTTTTCATGTCACTTTTAACTCTTCAACTAATACTGTTTGATTCACTTTATTTAGAAAACTGCCTCATAATATTAATTTATATGTTTTGCAAAACAAATCAGATAGCATACAAAAGTCTATGGCATATTTCCCTACTAAAACAACCTTGTTTTGATTTCATTATATAGACATCTACCGCATATTCATCAATATCCAATTAAATTGAAATTATCGCTAACAGACAAAATATTGTAGGATGCAATCTGACAGTGACTTCGACTGTTTTAATGGTGTATACAGTTAAATGAAATGTCACAAATAAATGACTCCCCTTATACGAATGCATACAGCAATACTACAACCAGAATTCAATAACCTAATATATCATTAAAACTCTTCACTAATAATCTTTTTATATACTCGACACTTATGTCTTGTAAGAGGAAGAGATTCATGGGACGTTTGATTCAAACTGGTGTTGGCCTCAACCGTATTGGTAAATAATTTGCATTGTACGCATACATACTGATGAACTGTACCAGTGAATACGTCAGACTTGCGGTGATTGAATACCTATTCAATTCTAATAACAAAAAAAAAGTTGATTTAGTGTTTAAATTTATCTACTTGGTGACAAAATATTCTGCAAATGTTGCTCTCTACTTTCAGCATATGAACTGTAGCCATATTTGTGTGAAAGTTCAAAGTCGTGTATAAAAGAATACTATCCAGTCTTTGTCTTCGTCTTAAGTATCAGATTCTGCCATTGATCCTGACAACTCTTTTACAATTAGTGACTTATTATTGTCGTTATTCAGAATTAGTGTTACCGTAACATATTTTTTCGGTAAAATAAACATTTAAAAACATGTTAATTCCCTTCTGTGTACTCTTTCTTTAAATAATTCAGCCTTTTATCCGATAAGTGGTCTTCTCACATCGCTTTTTAAAATCAAAACCCCAATTAAATAAATCCGGTTTCGACAGGGTAGATTCCACCATGAACAGACAAAAACTTACTAGATAGTTGTTTCATCTTAGCTTAGAAGTATTCGACATTGAGCTCCTACGATCTCATCAGGAATCGAACCCACAGCCAGCCCTGTGGTTGTCGGTCGACTCCATGAACAACTTAGCTACTGGGTCACAACGTGTAGACTCTAACTTCTGTTAACTACCATAAAAATATCCTCACGCAGTATAGATTATGAAAATATCATATAAATATATGTGCGATGTGTAGATTAATAAATGTAGCTTAGCCAAATAATTGTCACTGAATTTGATTAGATAATACTCATAACTATCCAGTGTAGTAAAAAGAAGCTCATGGTTATGTAGCTGTTGACAATGACATCGTTAAAAAAGCATTCATCGAACTTCTTACTCCCTAAATGTCTCAAGGTATAGTTTTAGGCATCTGACTTTGTTTAAGCAAATCCACAATTTCTTTACTGTGGTTTAAAAATTCACTTGTGCGTTAGCGGCACAGTGGTTAGGACGCTTGCTGACTATGCACATTTTCTGGGGTTCGATCCCCGGCCGATGCACTCTTTTACCTCGCTAAGCCAGAAATAAAGCTGGTAAAGAGGAAAGGTTGGGCATGAGGCTAGCAACTCCATCCTGTAAAAATAAACACTGCTACAAAAACTTTAAGTCTCTAGCTGGAAACCCTATGTTCCACTGGGAACGTGAGGGAATAGATAATAATAAAATAATAAATATTAAGTTACTTTTAAAACACAGTAAGGCCAAGAAAGGATCTGTTTCAACATTTACATTTCATCTTGAAGGTATATAGGGAAGGTTTAGGTAAGAGTGTATCAGCTCTTCTATGCTTACATGTTGACGTTATTAGACGGAAATCCTTTCTAATCAAACAGCACAGAGAAATACATGGAATGGTATCTTCAGAGTCACTAATTTCATGTTAGCCAGGCCTTAATACTTAGTGAATTCATCCACAAAGTTGGTAAGTTATTCTGAAACTTATTCATTGATGTGACTAATGTATAATCACTGCCACTACATGGTGCATAAATGATAACCTACTTTTTGAACTATATTCTTTGTGTTGGAAGGACCGCAGTCTACAGTTCGATTTGTTTGAGTTCTGAGATAGTCATATAAGAAACTAATTAATCACTATATCTGATGATAAAAAGCAGAAAACAAAGAAGAGTGTTAAATTTGGGATCTTTCAACAGAAGGGAATACGATGGTCTCTGGCTGCCTCGATATAACCAAAGAGACTTTAAAACACTTTATGTATGGATGACCGTTTAGATATATACTTATTTGTTAATAAGAGTCACTAGATGAGTATTGAGACAGATAAACAACTAAAATGAATGATCAGTCTGGTGAGAGAAATAGGAAATAACACAAGAATTTAATAGTACTTTCGCAGTATTGCATCTATTTTTATGAAATTATCATTTATCGGCTAATTGTTACTACTATATTAAAAGCTGAGGAAACAGGAAACTGATTTGTCGATATATATTGTGACTGTTCATCTTCTTGTGGTGAGTAGCTGCTTTATTTATCAGCTAAAAATACAAGTCATCCAAAAGCCTTTTAGCAATGGAACTAAAAAGAATCATTCATAAGGAACGAGTGAAATGCAAATCTGCTTTTTTCAGTGAAATTTTGGAATTTTGGTGATTTTGTCCTATTTGGTCCTGATATCTTGATTTTCTGTGATAAATAAATGCAGTGAGGATGTCACTTTAAAGTTGGATGCCATGAAACAGCGTCCTGTGCATTCTGCTGCATAAAATGCTATAGTTTTAACTCTCTATAATTCTTTTTTATTAGCCTTACTCCTTCATTCTTGTCTAGAGAGGTCTTTTTCCAATAAAGTAAACTTACCTTATCTCACTCTGCAATCAGTTTCACTTACAAGTTACTAAGTCGTATGCATTGTGCTGTATGAACTCCAGCAGATAATAAAGATGGATCAGATCTGAACTGCTTTTTACAGGCGTGTTTCACTAATAAATTTCCTTAGAATGGATGATGCTGAAAGGTTGATGGTTAAGATTATAAGCGGCTGCAATTCAATTACTTCATTATAAAAAAACAATAAGTTATTGACATAATGACCATGGTTTATCTACACTATAAATAACTTTACAAAGTTTAGCGGGAGCTCTGAAATCCTGAGGCTTTTACTTGTTCGCATAGTGGTAGAAAAGGGAAAAGCGAATTTCAAATAGTCAGAATACTGGGGAAAACAGTCTAGAATACGAAGTACACAAAATCATACATTGATATGACAAGAAAAGGGTGGAAAATGAAAAATTAATCAGTATTTAGAAAAGAAAAGGCGTTCAGCAAAGAGTTACTCTTTTTGGCGATATCATTCTCAAGCTGTACAAATCGCAAATTTATGGTTATCTTTCTTGGCAACAGAAGGAATATTTCCAAAGATGTGTTAATGCAATTGTTAATTTTTTGACAATAAATTACGTAATTTAGAAGGCGTTAATTGGTTAGAAACTAAAATAAAGTTACAAAAGTAGGTTGGGTGACATATTCTCATTAGTAGGGTTCAATGAAAAATGAATGAGAGTCAAGTTAGTAAGCTGAGTAGAATTCACTTAAAAATAAACGAAAATGTAGTTAGCAACAGTCGCCATGAGGGTAGAGATTTAATAGAGGGTGGGGGTAGAAAATAATGCAATTAAGAAACAGACAAACAAAGAAGGAAGAGGTAAGACAAAATTACGTATTTGATGTTAAGATAGATCAGGACCATTGTAGATTTAGTGACTGAACAAACATCCTTCGTATGCAGAGTTCAGGATTCAATTTGTGAATTGCCATTGCTTCTGCAGTTTGAAGAAGTTTAATTCGTACTCTTTTGGCAAGACTCCCACGTATTGTGTAGATAACTGAGAAGTTGTTTTGTGGGTTTGCTTGGTGTCCGGATTCGATCAAGTGTTCTAGGATAGAGCTAAGGCGGGGGGATCTTCTTTCTCCTTTATACAACCATGAAGGTAAGTAGGATTTATCCATTTACCCAGTTAGATCCAAAGCGTTTTACTGCTTGGTACCTACAGCACAAGACAAAGCAGATACAGCTGATTGGAAAGCACTGTAGTTATTACATCATTAAATTAGAAACTAACTTTTTCAGCTGACACTGGAATTCGTGTATAAAACTAAACTTAGTGAAGTAGTGGCTCTAAGCATAAATTTATTTTTATTGATTGCTTTTAATTAACAGCGAATTTAACATAACTTACGGCTGAATACAGTGCTAATTTTTAATCTCAGGTATTATTGCATTACAATTTCCATCTTTAAATGGTTTTTATTGGGATTGCCTTATGGGACACAAATTCTACCAGATTTTAGAGCTTTGATGTTCAGACGTTATCGTGGCATTTGACTGATGATACTTTTCGTATAAATACTACTGTCTTTCGTTTGTTGCACGACCTGTCGAAATGTTTTGTTATTTGAAAGGAACTATTCACGTTTTCTTTTCTGAAGTAGTGTCAATTTCATCTTCCGACATTTTGCTTTGACTTGATCATAAGTTTTGTCTCGTCAGATATAATGCAAGATGTTAAACAGAGGTTTTCCTGCCAAGGTAAACAGCCACTAGTTTAATTAACCTACTCTGTTTACTTATAGCAAATTTATGAAAACTGATATGTAAAAATTATATTAATGGAAAGTAATTATAAATGCCCTTTTGGTGAGCGTTAATTATTTAGTAGTACATTGTGCACAGCAAAAAGGTTTGCAGGAAAATCTATCACAACCGACTTTTAACCTTTCTTCTGTTGTTCAGTTAAACTTAAAGCAAACAAATGACTAATAGAGCTACTCCCTACATGTTATCATAATTAAAACGTATCCTGACTTACGTTGACAAGAAATAATTAAGGAGGTTTTATTTGGTTATCAGAAATGTAAACACAAACCACCTGTTTAAGGAAAACTATCGTGCTACTCTTTAACTTTCTGATTAATGATAGTCGTTCAGTAAATTTAAGAAAAGAATACCTACTTTTACAAACAGTGGGTTGTTTCTGTCAGTCAACTGATGGTAATAAATCCCAATTTTCCTAAGGCTTGTATTTTTTAGACGGAATAACAACAAAACCTTATGTTACTTTAATAAATGACTATTTTGTTTACTACTGAAAACTTTGCCACAAAATGATGGCGATGAGATTCATAGGAATTGCTCTCTCTCTCATGTAAGAAATTTTTTTGTTTATAACATCTGATATATTTCCTGAGTAAATTAAATATACATTGAAGTAAACTGTTTTAACAAGTAGCGAGTAAAAAAACAGTGACTGGTTGTAGTGATAGAGGATCAGTCACTTTGTTTACAGAAGATTTCAGTAACAACTGTCCAAGATCTTCTAATCTCGAGAGTATTCACAACATTTTTGAAAATTTTCAAGAGTTGATTTGTAGAGATTTGCTTTGTTTTTCAAGTTTGACCATCGACCGATATCCGTTAGGAAACCAATGGAAACAAGAAACAACAGGACAACCGTTTTGCCTTAGTTTGTCGCTAAAATCACGAACTGGTAGAAGTTAGAGTTCATGAACCATTGAGTCGAATCGCAGTGGATGAATCATCTACGAGGTCGCCTTGTAACCGGAAGGTGCTGGGTTCGAAACCCGCTGAGTGGGTACTGCCGATGAGTCACAAAGTAGGGCGAAATGACTTTCTTGTTTTCCCTGGTTTCCAGTATTTCTCTAACTGATATCAATCCATAGCCAAACTTCTGAGTGTTCTGAGTTACAAGAAAACTACCTTTGAATGCTTAATTTAACAGAATTTTCAAACAAACTGAGAATTTATAACAAAATTTACGATTAAACACCTTATAGAAAAAAAAGTTTCTTTTCTACACCTAAGCATTGCAATGCATATCAAAAGGCTCATTCAGGTCTAAAAACTCGGTTAAGTTAACAAGCTTTTTTAAAGCAATTAATTGAATATGCTTTCTAAAATGGACTAAATTTATTGTAGAATGATTTTTTCTTAACATAATGAGATTTTTAGTTAAATAATGTCTAGGCTGCGTATGAATACAAGAATAATAAAATGTATTGTGACAATCGAAATACTATTTGTGAATAATTTAAGTTCACTTAAGCATTTAACTTTTTTTTTAATGCAAATGAATAAATAGCAGCATAAATATCTCTAATCATTCCACATAAAAATATAATAATTAGAAAGACATTTGTTAATGTTATATACTTTGGCGGATATTCAACTGATTAAGGCTGCTAGTGTCTATCACCACTCATTCTGAGCATCTGATTTCAAAACATTTCAAAATAAAACCTCATTCTAAATTATTGTTAAGGCTTAGTTTCTCTAGGGACATCATCTTCATACATAACTGTATTATTCATTAATTTAATGTAGGGGCAAAAGTATGTTGACATACCGTATTTCAAAATGTATATAAGCTTAATTTATTTCCAGCTGATGAGCTGTTGAATAATTTCAGCTACAGCATTACATTTTTTGTTTGTTTTTGTTTATCTATTCTGAGTAGAAGTAACTTTATTAGATGAAATGCACTTTTCATACGCTTAGGCTTCATCTTTGCCAATTGTCTTCAATTTCCTTTTGAGATGAAAAATTATCTGACTATTGAAAATAACTTTCTGCATTTTCACAGTCTTCTGCAGTATATATGTATATATTCCTACAATTTGTCTTTCAACTGACTTGAATTTGGTTCAGTAAAAGACATTTTTTCTTCATTTTGCAAGCTTTGCAGTGGTATTTACAATAAATAAATAGGCACTTAGTGGCACTGAATATTGCTCAGTCAGTACACATGAGATAAAAATAACTGACAAGATTTCTAAAGTCGTTCAGTTGAGACAGGTGAAATACAGAAGGTTATTAAAAAAGTAAATTGATATCTGGAGGAGTACAGGGGGGATCCAATGAGCACAAAAATTTGAATCTTAATCATAATAGAAATGAATACAGGAAAACAAACTAAAACGGAATGAAATCAATCTGAAGGAATATTATTGTGACCGAAGTTATAAAAGGTGTCTAGTAAAAATATTTTTAAACACATAGGTTGCCTTTTTTTATTCATGTATGGCTAAAGCTTTAGCTATGCATAAATAGTGAAAACGTCGTCATGATGATGCTGAATCACGTACATCCAAATGACATGATTCAAGGTGATATTCACCAACACATAGGTTTATAATTCTCTGTTAACCTTTCATCAAGTAAAATGAGTAATGTTCAGCTAGGCATTTCCTGAGAACTTGTCCGTAATGCCTTATGTTATCACCTCTGAATATGCCCGTGAAGGATTAGATGCACACAAAAGAAGAAATTAGCTATAGTTTATTCTTTGGGTATTATCTAATTGTTCTTCGTTTTGATATTATCAGTGTCGATCATTGGCATAGAATGTTCTATGTACTTATATAAGTGACTTCAGTAATAAGATATTGAGAAAACAGATAGGTTTTTTAAAATATTTCTCTCTACCAGTGTTATAGATTATCCATTATTTAGGAGTTCTGTGCAAAGATTTTCAAGCTCTTTGTCAACTGTACCCTCGGAGTAGATTTCTAGAACTTTAAGGCCTAAATATCCATAAAATGTCTATTTTTGTTCAAGTGTAAAAATTTTAGTGTATTGCTCCAAAGACATTGTTTATCGGCAAATCGATCTTTGAAATTAGTCATCATCTTTCATCATAACATCTATGAAGTGAAGTGTAGAATTTTTAACTCTTCTTTGGTCGTGACTGAACATATATTAGCGCTACTTTCTTGTTTCTTTTTTTTTAACGTGACAAAAGTAAGACTGCGCAGCTTTAAATTGAAGTCGTTCAAAGGGAATATTTCCCCAGTGAATAAATCCATTTGTTATAATTGTGAACAAATGAGTATATATCGCCATGAGTTGCAATGATTTAAATTTTTCCTTCATGTTTTGATTATTCATATGAATTAACATAAATAGAATTGATGATAATGATGACATGCATACTTGTTCGTGCTTTTCTCTTGTGCTTTACGCATGTAAATTGCTTTTTTTATTTTTCGATTATGAAAATGACAAATTATTTCAGTTAATTTATTTTGCATAACTTGAAGAATTATTACTTTTGAAATTAGTCGAAAGTATTAGTCGAGTGAACAACTCAGCGAATGCATAAAAAGTAGAAGAAGAAGCAGAAGAAAAAGACAAAGAAGTTTGAGTATAATTAATAAGGCGACAGGAGAATTCAGAGTAAGTGGGATAATACAAAAGAAGAATAAGTTTTTTTTGCAGCGGTACTCAGAAAAATAAAATGAAAAGTGACGTAAAAGTCGACTAGGCATAACGACGAATCGCTTTTGTAAAATCAGACACGCTGTAAAGCTTTTACCGAGAAGCTAATTGCAAAGCAGTGTTGCTACACTTTGTATTTTTCTTCTTTACAGAAAACAGTTTGATTACATTTGCTTTTATTACTTTTGAAACTGGTTTCATTACACTTGCAGCTGATTACTCCATCTTAAAGAAAATTCTTAGCAAAAGATTCATGTAGTCTGTGGATATGAAACGATGAATGCATGGGTTTTATATTCTAATCACTACATACGTCATCAGGATAATAAAACAAGAACGTAGGCTATTGTAGACTGCAGACTTTTAAGTGCGCGGATGAAAAAGTATTGAGAATTAGTATTACTGTTTTTATTACGAAGTGAGAATTCTTGTTGGTTTGGTTGTATGGCGTAGATGAAATTGCACATAAGAAAAACAGAAAAAAAAATTCGAAATGGAAAGTATGAGCACATGTTTGTTTTCATGTTCTCCATGTTCTGCTCAAATGTCTACTGAGAAAAAATTATTGTTTCTAGTTGAAAGCAGTTCTCTGAAACACTGATTCTTTAAAAATATCAAACCACTGGGATTTTGTACGCTTCTGTTTCCATCGCAGATCTCCAGTGGTATGCTTAAATGTGACAATGAACTACATGTGAGTGTTTAAACCCAAGTGGAATGGTGTCTTTTTAAAGATTTGTAAGAATCAGTGAATTGTCTCAGAGTAATTTAATTTATTCAATAAAATTTGAATGCTAAAAGTAGGAACATCTCAGTGCATAGTTTCAAGATTTTAAAGCAAAAAATATATTTGATAGTGACTACCTGTTAAATTAACAAATTTATTCTCTACAAGAATCAGGAAATCTTCTCACTTCAAGGATGGATGACGATGGCAGGTGAAATCCTTCAAGAAACCAGTCGGTTAATATGTGGGAAATGTTGCTCAAACTGTAGAAAAAATGAGAAAATAGAGTACTGAAGTGTTAGGAATCCGTTAAAGTAAACTCTCTAAACTGCCAAGTGAACAGTAGATACGAATACAGTGATAGGATTGATTTCGGAAGTTTGAATGCTAATATATCCGATCCTGTTTCAACAGGCTTTATATTCGTCTAATAAATTATTCACTATATACACTGACTGTTTTTCTTAGTGTTGATGCAATAATGAGCGTTCATTGTTTGTTATCTGTTGATTTTTCGAAACCTCGATTATTGTGCACTAAAGATGCATTCAGTTAAGTTACGCTGTTATTTTGTCAATGAGTTATCTTTATAACGTTTTGGATTTTCACCTTCCAAGCACCCCAACAAATTTTATAATTTTTATTCATTCTGCTTTCAAGAATGACGCAAATTTATAGGTGTAAATCTATATGAATAGGATTTCTTTATTCTAGTTTCAGGTATTTTTCTTGGATATAAAATTTTTATTTTTTTGAGGCATTAATTTTGTTTTCCACTCGTGGTTATATTATCCTTTTTATTTGGTCACCTTGTGGATTACTACAATAGCATTATGTATTTTTAATTACACGATGTACATATTTCCCATAAGGGGAGAACTTACTTGTTTCTTTTCAACTGAGACTTATCCAGAAAAAATACATTCCTTGTATATATGTATATATATATGCTGAAGGAAAATTGTGTTTTTGCGGATTATAACTTAACATGCAATCAGAAATTACACATAAACAACACCTGCAAAAAATAATAGAAGCAGTGTGAAAATTTGAATTAGCTGAAGATTTTTAATATCCTCATGTTTTGCGTTTCAAATTATGAATGGACAAAAAAACAAAGATTTCCAAAAACTAAAAAACAGCTAGTCTGAATATATTCTTATTTTTTATTTTTGATTAAAGCTTGAAACCAAACAGTATTTTTGGTAAAAATATGGAATTTTCAGCATTTGATGTCGGTAGCCCAAATTTTGCAGGCTGACCACTGATAACAGGTGTGCGTCGACAGGGGATCGAACTTCGAACCATAGGCATGGTCGGCGAGAGTCCTAACCGCTGCTATTATTTTCTCTGTTTAAATTGAAGTTGTGTGTAAATTATTGACACTTTTGAGTGAAGAGTGAGAAAACCCCTTTTTCTTTTATTATTATGTCATTGACCGATATCTGCTGGATAAAGCTTCTTGACAACGATGAACTGAAAATGTTCAGATGTTTTTGTGGAGACAAAGCTGCTAAAAATGTTTTCTGGTTTTCAGTACGCATCTCAGTTTATACTGGCTTATGACGAAATCCATCTGGAAACCAACATTACTATCTACAGCTACGCTGACTGATAGGCATTTAAGAATTTAAAACAATTAGCTGTTGTTATCAGCTTCCATAAAACAATGAGAAGATGTAATTTATGTGATACTAATGGTCCAGAAAAGTTCATAAGGAGATATGAAGTGGTCAGAACAGCAAGACCTATTTTTCAACTCACCACTAAGAAAGAAGTTTATATCAAGCTACTCCACATGGGAGATTATACCAGATTCGTAACTAGGCAAAGATTGAATGCTGCGGTTAAAAGGACGTATTATGCTGCTAAGGTCAGAATTACTGAGAACGTGAAGCTTATATTATCCATATAATGATGATATAAATTCCTACTGTATCTACAAAGTTAAATGTATGTGTGGTCAGACACAGGGGGGACTCACTGGTCTTTGGAAGTTAGGGCTTCAGAGTATATCTCTAAATGGCCTCAGGAACAAATGGAATCCTCTGAACCCATAAATGGTGAAAATAAGTGACCTAGGTCTTCTATTGTGAAACATATTATAGAGACAAGACATTAAATTTATGTATAAACCTCTTTTAAACCTATCTATTAAATGTGTTTGGAGCGTCTCTTAATTGAAGCCCTACAGATTAGGAAGCTTAAACCACCTTTATATGTTCAAAAACAGTTCATCATCATATTCAACCTTCCTTGGTAAACTTTACTTTCACAGGCATTTGTCAACCAGAATTGTTCTGAAAATCATTAATCTCAGGACTGGCTGAAGAATTCTAGCTGTATTCAAAGCCTAGCATTTCACTCCCAGTTATCAGCCATAAAACTTTGTCAGTTGATACTCGAAAGTAGGGCAAAGCTGGCATTTCTCCAAAGTGAATATTTAAAAGTTGAGCATCATAAATATCAAATAGCCTGTAGTGTTACTAAAAGGATGTTAGAGAGTTTTTTCGAAAATTTAGTAATTTCAGTGTGCTGCAGTAGAAATGAAGCATTTTATGTCAATACATACATTTTGAAATATAATTGGCCATTCGCTTGCTACTTCAGATTGCTTCATAATCTACTTAGAAAATGCCTTCTGTTCATAAGAGAAAATATGCAACAAAAAGAAATCGAATACTGTATGGTTATAAATTTCTTTCCGATATTTCATTGTTAAGAAATAGAAATGGTATATGAGTTAATGTTCAGTATAATGGCTCTATTGTTTGAATTTTTCTCTCAGAATTAGGTATCTGTTTTGCTTAGATTCAAATCAGCCATTGAAACACAGTCACTTGTAATTTTGCTGATAAATATGCACCAAATTACAGTGTTACTTTCTGAGTGATAGAAATATGAAGACTGGAATTCATTTAGTGTGATACAGAAACCTTTTCCATTTGTGGTTAGAGCTGTCTGCAAGACAAAATTGTTGACAACAACTTACGTCAATGCTTACGTCCCGAATCGGCGTCATGAGGAAAATCAAGAACAAAGCCTAGCCTTGAAGAACCCAACAATCAATCACTGCAGACTTAGCGTGGGAGGATACGATTCGCAGATATATCACCGGACTGTCTAAGGAACGGCAACAAAGAGGTGACAGAATAACCTTCAGCAAGAAAAAACCGATCAGAAGACGTTGCTTCTCTGCTAACAATAACGTTAATAACAAAGTGCACAAAAATCCATAAATATTTGTTGATTTCCTCAATAAACAATATGTTGCCTGGCACTTACCTTCTGTCGTTACACAGTTTTTGGTTACTTATTTATTGGTATTTACAGTTAGAAACGGCAATACCTATTTGAATTAGTCTTTTTACCAACTCACTTAAACTCATACACAAATACCGTTTTAATAAGCGGTGGTTTTCACTTAGTGTACTACGACCAAATAACAATAATACTAACTTAGTTAACTTCAGAGGCTTGTCATTCATGTCTTGCTTCCTTATAGGTCCAAAGAAGTAAGTAAACAAACTTACAAAACTGTGTGACCACCAATGGTGATTCATTGGTTTATTTACATTGATTAGTCGTAACAGTTATGAATACTGAGTTGCATTTCACACAAAATCTGAGAATTATTCATACAGAAGCTTTAAATTATTTTATTACTCAAATGATTTACTTTTAATCATTCATTTGGATAAGTCACGCAAACTTAGGAAAGTGATTTCTACCATCAAAAAATCCACTTTTAACAAGTGGTTGCATGTAACAGTAAACCTTTTTTCATGAGAAAAAATACTCTGGTAGACTAGGTCATTACTTAGAAGCCATGTAGTCTATAGTCGAAGGCTGATTTCATCAAAAACAGATATTCATCATTAGTTTTGCGATTATTTATAAAATAATAACAATAATAATAACAACAACTCTATTCCAGACAATATGTTCACGCAAAGCATGGAATTTTCAGCAGATATAAATTAAAATATATCTCCTCTTCGTACAGGATCTTCACGTAAAATGTTATTCCGTGAAACAGCGTCGTACGTTATGTTGTTCCATCTCTCTCTCTATATATATAATTCTCTACGATATTTCGCCTCATTCTGTTTAGGAAGGGCTCTGCATTAAGTTAATAAGTAACTAAAAATGTGTGCGAGTACATATGGCGATCTAAAAGCATAATTAGACTATTGAAACAGTGAGAAATGGGGAAGAGTTTATGTATTTTACATGCTGGAAACTTAGATTGCCCCATGGTTTAAGCGGTCTATCTAAGGATTTATTACAAATACAGCTGCTTACATTAATTCGTCAAAGAGCCTCTCGTAAAAGTATTTTATATAGCAATTGTTATAAGTTCTACTTTGTAGATGTTATATACTGTTTTCGAATACCTGACTAAGGTAAACATAGCAGTCTATTTCACTTTATGTACAGTTAGTTTGTTAGGTAGTAAATCTGTTGAAGACGAAAACCGAAAGTGACTCTACCTTACCAAGCTAGAAGAAGCAACAATCCCAGAATGACTAATTAACTAACAAATTTTCTTTTGAGTATATAATAAAAACTTACAAGGTCATGTTATTATATTTAAGATCTCTGTGCAATATAAGGTTTAAACAAATACATTAGCTAACGGAACTCAGTCTGCTTTCCTCTAATGTGTTAACCAAAACGACAAAAAGATTTGTGTGATAATGAGAATTCCAAACTGATATGTTGAGCTTCATAACAAAATGGAGAAATTACAAATTATGGGAGACTGAAGTAAGCTAACGCAAACACCAAATAAAAAGAAATTTATTTATTATGGAGCTAAGCATATGAGCAATATTTGCAGGACATTATCTTACCAGGTCGAAACACCTCAGAGGACACAGAAGGAGAGTTCAAAAGCTAAGAGGATCCGGCTTCAAGAGGAATTGGGGTTAGTGTCTTCAGTTGTCTCATCCTAGAAGAGCTTGGAGAGGCATGGTAATTTACTGGAAAAAGATTAACTCGGGTTTCAAGCTTTCTATCCTGAAATTATTAATGTGAATCTGAAGTCTAAAATGGCAGATTAAACCGGCAAACCCTTAGTTTACTTATGATTAGTGAATTGTTTCTCCTTCACACACAATCAATTATGTCTACGTCCCTCCAACAAAGTTCAATGACATTATGATACAGTATGAACTGTAAGTATTCTTCTAAAATATCTTTAGCCGTGTGTGTAGAAAAGAGTGCTTTGCTCCTCCTACTATACGGTCTTTTCACACATTTAATTATACTGATGTAACTTTTTTCTTTACTTTATAATGTAAGAGGTCTCTTTGCCGTTGGAATAACTAATTCTGAACCAATAATCATCTTAAGCTTGCACATAATTCAGGCTACTGGTTTTCATAACTTACTGATTTTTATTTCTCAGTTAATATTCCATATACTTTCTAACAGCTTGCATTATATCTTCGACATCTATATACTGGTATTTTAAAATTTCAAAATTATATCAGTGAAACACTTTCTCTCAACCAGGATCGAACCAGCAACATTGCCTCAAACGAGATCAGCGGGTCAGTATTTCGGCGCTTCCAGATTTCTGTTTAGTTGAATAAGAATGTGATATGGACATCTTGGAAACGGTAATACTTATGTATTTAGCGCCTTTACTACTTCTCGTATCACCATCCTATTTAATGGTATTTTATCTATTATCGTCCATTCATTACTGGTTCATAATTTATCACAATGAGATGGTTAACATATTTCATTCGGATACAAAATGTTGGTAGTCGCTATTTTTAGGTTAGTTGGGATCAGACTAGTTTAAAGCAGAGGTCTTCAGACACTGAATATTTAGGAAGTTATACAGATGTCTAATGGTAAAGGGAAGAGTTGAAACATGCTGAAGACTGCTTCAATTTTTGTTTACATGATTAGCTTAATTCGGTTTTTCAATATTCCTAGATTTTATTCTATTAGAAACTTGGAAGCAGAAAATATGATATTTTGCAGTTGAATGTGGCGCGTTTGTTAAAATAAGTTGGCAATGAGTTGTTAAAAATCAGCTGTGGTACAAGTCAGATTCATCAAGCTTCTTTTTCTTTCAGTTACTCAATTAACTTAGTTCTCAGTCATTCAACAGTATTTGCGTTCTACATTTCAGTTGTAATTAGCTGTTTGTTCCATGTGAAAAAAGTTCTTCTCAATATGACCGTGATTTCTTGTTTTTGGTTATTTTAATCTTTGAGAAGTTAGGTAAAGTTAGTGTTCTTCAGTGCACGTCAAAACAATTTAAAATCTTTTATGAATGTGTATATAAAACGAACATCTTTTGCAAGTTTTCCAATTTTCTGGTTGACAACATCAAACTGATTACCAGAATCACTCGTTGTCCATGAACAAAACTCTTAAAAAACAAAACAATGACAGACAGTCAGGTGATTAATGATGACAGAAATCAGTTTTGGGGAAGAACATAGTATAGAGCATAGTAGAGCATAGTAAAGCATAGAGTATTACTATACCGTTCACACAAAACACATTCTCATTTACGCAAATTTACAAAATTCATCAAATGTTACTTGATATGTGAACGAGGAAATACACACCAAACTTTTATTCATTTCCAATGAAGTTTTTGAATACAGTGTTAAACACAAGAGACATAATTTATGAAAATGACTTCACATTAATCAACAAACGTTTTCTTGACTTTTAGAATCGGAAATGAAATGTAAAACAAATGAAATTCTCAGTAGCTTAAGTTAGAACGCTTCAGAAATTACTTGATTATTTGTATTTGGGAAGCAACATAAAAGATTTTAAAAAGAAATATTTGCCAGTGACTAAGAATATGAAAATTCATTTTAAAAGATTGAATGTTCTCATAGTTTTTCATATTGGAATGCAAAGACAGTAAGTGCAACTTCATCGCATTCGCTTGCTAGTGTTGACTGAGTAAAAGGTGACCGTCACTTTATGAATGTAGAAAGAACATGTCAACAAAGAGTATTATTTTACTGATTTGCAGCCTAATTCACCAGTTGACATTATTTACAGCCTATACAACGTGACTGTGGCTGAATAATCTACGAGAGTTTTCAAACCCTGCAGTAGGACTTGGAATATAAACTGGTTTAATTTCTTGGATTAATACCTACTAGATACATCTTCACCTGGTCTTCATCTCTTGTTTTTGAAACATAAAGCTGTTTTTGCTCAAAACTGTAATTTTAACACTTTCGCGGAGAATGATTTCCGAAGGAAGTGTAAATGCAGTGACAGTAGGAAACTATAATATAATTTATGTATAGAACTATAATATTGATGATAATCGGTATAAGTGTCTGGCGTAGTGCTGATAGAAGTTAACCACTTAAATATGACACGTGATTATAGTCTTTAGTGACGTCATACTTCATTACACTTTTCTGTTAGCTGTTATGCTTCGTTGTTTTCAGAAGCTGAAATTTATTTGAGAAAAAGTCTGTTGATCTTAATACATTGGTATAAACAAGTTAATTAGATTAATAATGAAGAATAAGCTTTCTACAGATAATCAGTTTATTGTCAAAATTATCAGACATTGTGTACACTAAAGTGAATTAACAAGAATGTGTGTTAACGTTCAAAATACTTTTTACAAATTAATATATGTTAGGTATTAGGTTATGAAGACATATAGCGCATTTGTTCAAGACGATAATGTTTCTTTGGTAAAAGGTTTCGTTGCTGAGTACTCAATTCCACGAGACACTTTCATACAGTACAATATTTCTCAGTTAAATGTACTCAAGACCGAAAACTGAAATTCATACCATATTTTCACATTAACTCGGAACTGACATAAATACAAAAAGGAGCCAAGAATTTTAGCGTGGTCAGATGCACGTAACGGCGTATAAAGCTGACTTTAGGAAGCGTATAGTGTTATGCAAGAAATACACATAACTTGATTAGCTGAACTTCCTGATATCTTTAGTGTATTGGAAGTGCTACAGAAAAGAAGGGACTATAATTCATCACACTTGGCAATTTATCAAAAACTAACGCCTAAGAGAGATACCTCCATATTATAGAAGAATAAAATTTCTCATACATGATTTGAACAGGTGTAAAGGTTAGCTAAACGCGCATTCACTTGTCACCTGTCATGCTTTGGAAGACATGAATATACAGAATGCCGTGTGTGGAGTTTTGAAGCTACTCCGACTACCAAATAAAAAAAAACGGCGAAATTTTTCCATCAGATATAAAATTGTGAATGAAATGCAACAAATAAGTGAACTTGAGTTAGTCACATGTGGAGACAATACCTGCATTAAGCCTTAGTCTACATACTTTTGTATCTATTTCGTTTTCTGGTTTGATTTATAGATAAAGTTGTTTTGAAGAGATCAGCTAATGATGACAATATAGTGTGGAATATTAAAAGTTATTTAGTTTTTGTCATCTGATAACTGCAATATTTCTGTTAAACTTGGGCAGTGTGGTAGTTTGTTACCCTATATTGATTTTTCAACCACTTCGTGACAATACAATTACAACAGTTTATACTTATAATAAAAGTTTACCTTACTTAGATCAAGAGGAAACGTTAAGAAATATCATGTAGATAGATTTTCAGCACACTGAGTAATTCTTAAGTTAGTAGATGGCTACCGACTTGTTAGACAACAGTTTTAGAAATATGTTTTATAAGTAACTGGATTATTTGTTTATGTAGATACGAGTTGTGGACTGTTTAAAGACATCGACTAACAAAGATTGAACTGAATTAATATTCTTCTTTTTTATGCCAGTATTTCTCAGTCAAATTTTTACTTCAGTGTAATCAACATTTTTACCATTCAGTCTGTTGTAAGACTAAATCCTGTTATCAACTCAGCACTTCCTGTGCTGAAATAATTCAGTCAATTGGTGAATGGTCACTAGCAGCGGAATCCAGGATGCACATTTCATCCTATTTGTTACTCATCATCTGGACGCTCATCCTGGATTCCACTGCTAGTCACCATCCATCAACTGACTTCAATTTACATGACTAGACGTCGTTGAAGCATCTGCACAAGGAACTGACATGTCAATCTGAGACCAAGCACTTCGGCACGATCAATCGACGGGAGAATCTAAAAGTGAATTAAATAACATAATTTAGGTTTCAGAATTTAAGACTTTGAATACTAAAGAGGTGAAGAAAATTACAACTTTCGCAGAAATATTATGGATCGATGACATCAGATACTAAATGTCTAAGCGAACAGCTGGGAGAATAAATTCGCAAATGGGTTATGTGACACAGGATGGTTTGATAGAGATGCATCTCTATAACCGTAAATGGACCTAAGCTACGCCTTTTAGCTTCTGTGATAATGACCATCAGTATTCTTCAAAAAAGCAAATAAATGTAAAGATACATATAAATGGGTCTACATTTTGTCTCGAATCCTCTCCAATTTTTCTAACACATCAGATAACACCATGTTGCCTTTCAAAAGAATCATTAAATGCAAAACAAAAATGCAAATTTCAGCCAGTTCCTCAATTTTTGGGTGATATTTACAGTCGAAGTGAGTGTATAAACCACAAACTGTCAATAAGTTGAAGTTCATTTACTTATCTCAGTCCTTTTAGTTAACCAGTTTTCATCTTTATTTTTCGAAACTGTAGACTTCACATAAATTATCATAAAACAGCTTAATTTCTATTCATGTCAAGTTTTATACTGATGGGTTTATGTATGAACTGTAATATCTTTCCATGATAAACTGTTTGAAAATAAGTCAATTATATATGCGTGAACTTCTTCAGATTTATTAAACTTAATTTCCAATCAACTGCTTAATGGGTATTTTCTGTGGTTTTGTAAACCATTTGCAAATAATCCGTTCGGTTAAAACATATCAGATTTATGGTGGAGGTCACCAAGCATGAGCCTGTGAAAACTGTTAAAGAAAGAAAGAAAGATAATGTAGATTTCATCTGTTTGAAAGCAGTTTCATTCGGCAAATTTTCCGATACCATTAAAGACAACTAAAAAGGTTTTTGGGTATAAATGAGCTATCTGTATCACTAAATAAGAATTTACTCGTGATAAGTTTGTCAGTAATGGTGTTTAGTCTACATTTTTGCACTATCAACAGTTTATGTGATTACATGGAGGATTCCATCATGAGCTGACTTCAGCTACAGAACAATGGAAAACCTGCGGGTACTGGACAGCTGTTTCGTCCTAGTTTGGGACTCTTCATTACTACGCACCCGCCGCGATTCGAACCCAGGACCTCCTGGTTACAAGGCGAGCTTGAAGACCATAAAGCCACTGGAACTCGATCCAATGGCCAGTCCATGAATTCTAACTTCTGCCAATTCACGACATAGCGCGACCATTTCGCAATTTCTTCTTTTATTTTATTTTTTTATTTATTTTGATTTACAGCTTGATTCCACACCGTATTTTCAGTACAAGTGTGGAATTTTCAGCATGGATATCGGTAGCCCAAATTCAGGCTGACCATAGATATCAGGTGTGCGCCGGCAGGGGATCGAACCCCGGACCATGTGCATGGTCGGCGAGAGTCCTAACCACTGTGCCACCGACGCATCGATGAGTTATTGCCTCATCTTCAACCTCCTGTACCCTACTGGTCAGGGCTTCCCACTAGGACCCCAGGTTAACTGCCTGAATAGGGCCAGTCGCTAGTGAGCATAAGATTAATTTTCAAGTATTGGTTTTGTAGGGATTTTTGTTTGATTGCATGGAGGATTTCATCATGAGATTGCTTTATAATCCCCAAGGTGTGCTGACAGTAGCAAAGTGCAAACACTTACTGTGAAATATATGAAGAATGGTTCTTTGTAAATTAATAGTGAAATGTATCCTTATTTAACATTACTGACAAGAAAGATGCAGATATATGCAGACGAGTAGGGAACGAAGTATTCACCAAACTGAAGTAATCATCCACTCTTTTGGTTACTAGATTGAAACTTTATCCAGGAAACATTTTTAATATCAACGTTTGAGTCAACTGCTTCAAGTCCTTCTTAGAGATTTGTCAACGAATAACGACACTGCTTATTATGCTTTCAATTATTTTTATTTCCAAAGAACTATAACAAAGGCCGAAACAATTCATTTTCCAACATTCTACAACTTTTGTTTGCGAAACATGAATATATTTCACAAATAGGTAAACCATTGTTAAATGAAACTACTAGTGAGATATGAATATGTCTCCAAATATAATTCTTTTAGAAATTGAAAAATCACGGCTTAAGCAAGTGCATATTCCATATAATTTCTTATCTGGTTAAACAGTTCCCTATTAAAATTATTTGGCATAGGCATTTGATACCATTATAGTGAACAAAGTAAGTAGATGAGATAGTTAAATATTTACGAACTAATTAAAGGACTCTATTGATAGCCATATGTGGAAGCATGGTATACGTCTAATGAATGCATTAGGGAAACAATTGCCAAAGCATTTATTACCTCCTTATTCCTAAAGTTGATGTTAGATGGTTGAAGGCAATCGGTATGAGGCCTTGGACCTAGATTTTGTGCTAACTGGCACTCGTCAGCAAGGTGTAATGTCTCTGACTGCAACACACTGACATGGGTTCAAATCACAGAATTCACATGAGTTCCTTCAAGTTGAGAGACAAACCTAGCTGGTAAGTGTCAACTAGCACAAAACCTAGGTCCGAGGGTTCCTGCCGACTGCCCCTAACCATCTAATGTCAACAATTCACAGTACCCCGTGATGACTAGCCACCTAGAATGGCAACTATATTGCAACTCCCTTATGGATAAGATTTTATTTTGATAAATCCCATAGTGTTGTACAGTAGTATTAACTGATGACGTTTCGGGTACAAATTAATGCCCATAATCATACCCATAATGGAGTTATACTCTACCACAGTGCCCAAGCTATATTGCAAACTTAACTGATAGGATCCTCTCTGCACCAACCAATGAACTAGAAATATTACACTAGTTTCGCTCAAATCCTTTCTAGTTTTTCCCTGAACTAACTTAAGCTATAGATTTTGTCCCGCAATGCGAAGTTTGGTGAAGTCTCAGTCCACTCATTAGGAAAAGAAACTGAGCTGTAGTTTGGATGTGTTCCCACTCAAATAAAAGATCCATTAACACTCTCCATTTTTACAAATCGAATACTTCGAAGCCTTACTTGTTGAAAGTCGTTATCGTTTCACGGAATGAAGGGGACGCAAAGTCATTCTTTCCAAGGTTCAGACCAAAGTTTCAGCATGGGAAACTCGGAAAACGGAGGTGAGTAACTTAATTATCAAGGTGAAGAGCATTCCATAGGATAATACCGAATTGTAAAAATAGCCTAAAACCAAAAAAGAAAGGCATTTTCAAAGACATTTGAAACTTTATTATTTAGTCAAGTAATCTCTTTGGAGGCTTTCCAATATCTCGAACCTGTACAAAGAAAGATATTTAGAAGGTATTGGTTGTTTAAAATGAATAGATATGAATTACTGATTGGTCTTATTTCGAATGTTTTCAAATCTAAGTATCAGTAGCAAGCGGTTGGTAGGCTATTACGACAAGTCCTAAAGGACGAAGATATTGTTCTGTGTGAATGATATTTATATGCTGACAGCCGTCCCTTTGTTGAAAATTGTGACTTTTGTCATGCAAGAGGCATACAGTCTCACTTTCACAATAAAGCTGATGAACCAACAGAGGAAGCAGAGATGCGTTTCCCTCTGTCATCTTACGGCAGACGTTTTTATATTGTATCTATAGAAATAGGAGACTGGAAAGTGAATTCACTGAACCACTGTTCTCTTGTAAACACCTGCATAGTATATGCGCCACACTAGTGTTGATATTCTTCTAGAAACATTCAGTATGGCTGACACATAAATAAATTCGTTTCTGAAATACTGCTTGATGTTCTAGCAACGAATAAGCAGATGACTGCAACATGGTGCCACTTCATTCCCTGGGGTTTCGAGTGCCGCCAACCGCCAGTTATCGTCATAGTTATATGCTGAGAATTTGTTCATTATCTTCGCCATCTAGCAAGTAAACTGTAATGACCCAATAACAAGAAGCTCAAGAGTCTTCTATTGTTTATCTATGAATATTTTGATACCGTCTTCTTGAGTATGTGACTGGGTGAATATATTATTTAGATTTTTCAAGAGTGAATGAAATATCAGATATGGGCTTGAGAAGATATCGCTCAGTATACGCTTACTCTTGTAGAAAAAATTAAATGCATTTTTGTATAATAAACAAAGTTGTTTACTGAATATAAAAACAATTGTTTGTGTTTATTTTGAATTAATTAAAAATGAAAAGAAATGAGTGATTTGTAACTGCAAAGTGGTAAATTTTTATAATAATCAAGCTAAATGTTTCAGGAGTGGAAATAACAAAAAGTGAAGGCAATTGTGGCATTCGGATTACAGTAAACCTTCTTCTATTAATTACCCAAACTGACCAAACGAAAATTTAGAAGAGTAATATGGATGCACACAGCTGTAAGATGCCCCTAGTTTTAAATGATTTTTTGGTGGAAATCAGTTCATGACAGAATCTTACCTAAAAACAATTAAATCCACACAAGCCAAATACTTGAATATACTGTGTTTACCGAGGTGATTTACATTTTCTACTTCAAATCACTGAATAATATTCCACTTCTGAATTCATTTCTTCGTTACCACAAAAGGTATTGAAATATACTGGGGCTATATTCTTGGTGATTCACTGCTAGCATACTTGCCAACCACACGGGAGGTTTTGGTTTGGATCCCGACCAATGCAACACTAAGTCTTTCCTAACCAGTAGTAACCCAGTAAAAACGGGAAGATTGAGTGTGAGGACAGTAGCTCATCTTTTAGAGCAACAGAATAGTACTAATAAAACTATGAAAACTCAAAGCGTGAAGTTCAGTGTTCTTCTGGGGACGAAAAGAATCGGAGGACGTTTAATTTTCAACAACCACAGCATTTCAAACCCGAGAGTGTTAATAAAGTTCTCAAGAAAGTTATTGCTTTATTGAAAAGAATTTATTCATAATTAAGAGAGTTATTCCATTTAAATTGCTTAACGATATAAGTTCAATTTTCAAGATTCCCATTGGGTGAGAAAACAATTTATTTCATTCTGATGGATTTCATTTCCTTTATTTGCACCGGAACGCGCCTGGTGCATTTGCGCACATCGCAAGTTTCCTAGAACAGCATTTACGCAGACAAATCAGTGATGGACATATTTTTATATATATATGTCATTTGTTTGAACAAACAAGAAAAATATTTCCGATGGAAGTATTTAACGTTTTGCATTGCATGCATAATATTGTCAATGTAATAAACTAATAGAAAAGATATTTGAGGACATCAAATTCGCAAGAAAAGAGGAATTAGATTACAAAATCCCATTGTTGCATGTCTTAATCAGGAGAGAACTGATGCAGGAAATTTGGAAACACAACTATGTAGAAAATCAACGCACACAGATCAACTATAGTAGCAATAATCCAATTACTCACAAAAGAAACTGTGTGCAAACATTATTTAAAAGAATTCAAACACACTGTAGCACTCCGGTATTGAAAAGAATGGAAGAAAAATACCTATTAACTGTCTAAAAAATGAATGGATATCCACAAAATTTAATTAAAACTGTTTGAAATTGAGTCACAACACCACCAAAAAACCACCATCAAAGACTACAAGAAAATTCATCCTACCTATATGAAAACTATATCTGAAATAATATCCAGATTATTGAAATCGTTTGAAATAGATATAGCGCACAAACCAGTCGAATCACCTAATTCGATATTGTGCAAACCGAAAGATCCAAAAGAAAAAGAAGATAAAGTTTAAACCACTTACAAAATAAACTGTATGAACTGTAACAGACATTAAATCGGTCAAAGGGGGCGTCCCCTTCAAATCAGAATCCAGGAACATAAATAAGCTGTGAAAAGACATGATACATATTCTTTCATATCAATGCATGTAGATAATTATGGACATCAATTTGATTGGGATAATATCGAAATTTTAAACAGAGGTAACACCGAAAAGTGCCAGAGAATTGCTAGAAGCCTGGTACTCAAGCGAATATGCGACTAACAAACATTGTTAACATAGACCAATTCTACCAACGAATAAAAAGTAAATCATGTGACAAGAAAGTTTAAAATCAAAGCAAATAAAAAATTATCAGTGCAGATGTAAATCGACCACCAGTTACGAAGACGGTTACCAGGAGACGCAATTCTATCATTCATGGAGAAATCAAATCAGTTCACTTTATGCTACAAATTGCGCCAAAGATGTTGTCAAGAAGGACGACGAAAGCTCCTCACTTAAACCAACCAGTTCAGAGAACACTACTAACTGCAAATGGAATAAATTGTACGAAATTCACATCGTACATTCTACTTGATAGGCTCAAAAAAAGAGTGAGAGAAAATCAACTCCAGTTATTTGGGATCAGTTAGCAGTATAGGACAATTTCATAGGTTTCTACTCCATTGTTCGTTATTATTCTCCAGCTTTTATACAGTTTCTCAGACAAGTAAGCCGTGATACCTACAGATTTAAACAAAAGTGAAATAACACTTTACATCGTATTGTCGCCTTATCAGAAAACCTGACACAAAATATCGATTATATTCTGCAATTTAGGTATTTAGATTATTCCATCATGAATAACTAGAAGTTAATGGATGCAAATCATTGCAACTTCGAACTTTTACGATATTTATAAACTATAAGGTTGATGAATGGTACTTTAGGAGTAATTATGATAAACGGGAATTCATTCTGTAAATCATTTTTATAAATATCTAAGTTATTTCATCTCTCTATAATTAATGTTCTGAAAGTCATTGCCACAGCAGTTATTTTTAATCGGTGAAGACATTATTCTTCTATTTATTAAAGCTAGTTACTTCTCTTGTATAAGCGAATATTATGGAAAAGATTATGCAGTCTGTAGTTGAATAATCAGTAGACGAAGTGATGAATGATTTGGTGGACTTCTGCTGTGCATTTTGAAATATATCAAAGTGGAAAATGTATTTTCTCTTCCTGCTGCCACTGTAGAGTCCTAAACGTCGATTGAACAGCTGTTCAGTACTCTCTGGTTCTTTCTCCAAATGATTTCTACTCGGGACTGAACATGTGAGCAATCGAATCCCTGCAGACCAACACGGTATTCAGTGTCTATGTTGGCGGATCTTGCTATGTCATTAACTCATACTTGCCAGTAGGAATTCCACTTGGAAACTCATGTAAGTGGCTAAAATCAGTTGGAAAGCTCGATAACGCAAACGTTTAAGCGGGAGGATAAACTAAAAACAAATTAATTTTTGAGGAATAAACAACTTACAGAATTATTTTATTTAGCATTTTATACAAGAATGTATTCTAAACGCTGAATAAAAATAAGATCTTCCCATCAATTTATTCCTTCTGAATGTCCTGCGTTCTTCGTTTGGACATCAGTAATGGCAGGTTTTTCAATGTATATTTGTCTTTTCTCATTAGAATAGTCTAAAGTAATTCTGAAGCAAAGTCAAAATTCGGAGGTAATAGACAGAAAGCCGACTGAACCAGATTCGTTTTTGTTGGCGTTCGTCAGTAAGGCATATCTGCAATTTTGAAGGTACTTATGTTCCTCCTGGAATTCGAACTGTCGTAACCCGGTGTTGCCTTTCGAGATGTTATCAATAAGTTTTTTGGACTGGCAATTGAACTCATGTGGGACTAAGTACTAACTGAAGTCTTGTGTCCAGTCCTCAGTTTAGTGAATTCTATCAATCAAGTTTACCATGAGGCCACCATACTAGGCGGTTCTCCATCATGGTGCATTCTTAACGTTGGTTAGTTTGCGCCAAACGAGAGGATAGACGGTTGACAATGGTTGCTACTTAGTATTCAGTCAAAATCAGAAGTGTTGTAAGATATTACAGTCAAAAACACATGAATTTATCCAGTCAAATGTTTAGACGCGATTATATCTCTAAGTAGATACTTGTAAGCAACCAATGTTTTGCCAGTAGGGTAACAGTACGCTATCCACCTTTTCAAACCGTCTGGTGTACACTACTTAACATATGACATTATAAACGAAGAAAAACTTTAAAATGTCTAGATTTACTGAGAAAAACACGTCCATACATGGAAGATCAGTTCCATTCAGTTTTACTCTTTTCATGAGAATCAGTTATAGTATTTTTATAATTATATAATTTTTTTTGAAATTATAAAATTATAAATTAAATTATAACGACAGATTTGTGACTTAAAAGAACAAAAACTTTGATCAAGAATTTCTGTATTTCATAATGCGTAAAACTGCTAACAACTCTTATCTATTGTAAATTGTGCTTTAACTACAAATAGTAACTGCTTGCAGTTGTATTTTATAGTTGCTTCGAGAGCTGCCCGTTCTTTTAAAAGTACGAAATGCAGATATTCATCAAGCTACGTGCATTACTTCAAATGTTCACATGTTGTTTCACAAACCGCTATCTGATGGCTTTCATGTATTTACAAAATGTACAGTTCATAGCAATTCCAAGTGGATAAACATCCGTGAAGAACAGTCACATAGTTATTATTATTATTTATTATTGTTTCCTTTAATTCCTAGAGGAACATAGGGCGTCAGCCGCACGTCTCCATTGCGTTCGGTTCTCTGCCATTGTTTTCACCTGGATACACGTCTGTCCACATGTTTTTATCGCCTCTTCACATGACCTCGTCCAAGTCACCCTTGCACTGACGACCAACTCACCGCTTTCCTTTCGGGTTCCACGAGAGTGATGGCCTGTCGTCTGATGTCACTTGATGGTTTCCCCAGAGTTTGGCCGATCCACCTCCATTTCTTCCTGCATATTTGTTTCACAATCGGTTCCTGCTGAGTTAGTTCGCTCATTGCCAGAGATCCTATTCTGTTGATGATCTTTTCTGGCCGGCCATCTGATCTTGAGTATTGATCGGAGACAGCTGTTAATGAAAGTCTGTAGTTTGTTCAAAGTGCCCTTCGTGAGGCTGCGTCAAGTGTCTGATCCGTACAGTAGCACTGACTTCACATTGGAGTTGAAAATCCAGAGTGTTGTTGACTTCCAGAGAGACTTGAGAGAAATGAAAGCTTGCCTTGTTTTTCCCACCCTGGCTTTAACATCCTCCTCAGTTCCGCCTGAAGTTAGAAACGATGCTTCCCAGGTAGGTAAAGGTGGTTGCTTTTTTCAGATTTCTCTCATTTATGCTGATTGTTGTCTATTGTAGCTGCTGTTGGCCAAGAATCTTCATCAAGTCTGTTTTCTCTATTTTCAGTCACATAGTTAAGTATGTGCTATTTAAATATGGGGAGCAGGAAGAAGTATAATTCATTATTATTTTTCCCCTGAATCCCAAATGCAACATAGGAATCCAGCAGCACACTTTCGTTTCATCTTGTTCTCTGTGGTCCTGTTCATCTGACTTCATTACTGCCAAAAAGCTGTCACCTTCTCACAAGATCTCCTCCACGTCATCTTCGGACACCCAACTCGCAGTCTTCCATCCGAGTTTCACTCGACGGCCTGGTACGTAATGTCACTAAACGATCATTTTCAGTGTTTTTCCGACCTACCTGCATCTGTGTCTGCATATTTGCTTACTATTGTCAATGAGATAGCCAGAGTGAATTCTACATAGAGATGAGCTGTGATATTCAACCGTGTGAAGAACAAGACCACAAAACCTTTCAGTTCCACAAGCTACATACTTAGTTATACGGTTTTAATGGAATTTTTATTTGTTACATAGTTGAACATTTAATAATCCATACTTGCATACTTGAATTTACTCATCTTCATCCATGTAAATGTATAGTTAACATAAGATTTAGATGAAGCTGTGTTCACACGCAGGTCGTGGCTATATAATTTAAAACGTAATAGTGCAGTTCAAATGTAGAAACTACCAAGCAGAAGACATATAAATTTACAGGATTTCATCATGAGCTAACATTGGTTAGAGAACCACTGGAAAACCTGGGAGTACTGAACAACTGTTTCGTCCTAGTTTGGAATTCTTTATCAGTACACACCCAACGGGGGTCAGATCCAGGACCTTCTGGTTACAAAGCGAGCTAGCTTGCAGACCAATGAGCCACTGGGACCTGATCCATTACCCATGAATTCTAACTTCTGCCATTTCACGAAATAACGCGACTACTAACCAATGTCTTCGGCTAGTATTTGTCCTCACACCCTACTGGTCACGACTTCTCACTAGAACCCAGGTAACTGCCTACCTGAATAGAGTAAGTCGCCAGTGAGCATCTCATCGACATTCACGTGTTGGTTTGTAGGGATTTGATTGGTTATAGGATTTCATCATGAGCTGACGTTGGTTAGAGAACCTTTGGAAAACTAGTGGTCGCACTATGTCATGAAGCGGCAGAAATTAGAATTCATGAGCCATTGGATCGGGTCCCAGTGACTTAATGGTCTACGAGCTTACCTTGTAACCAGAAGATCCTGAGTTCGAACTCCGGTGACTGCTACTACTGAAGAGTCCCAAACTAGGACGAAACAGTTGTTCAGTACTCCCAGGCTTCCCAATGGTTCTCTAATTAATGTCACCTCATGATGAAATCCTGTAAGCAATCAAATCCCTACAAACCAACACGTGAAAATATAAAATTTATTGATTTGCAAATAATTTTCCTCTATTGTCAGTTGCAGTTTGAGCAACAGTTTCAGAAAAAAATTTTCATTATCAGATGGGTTTTATTTCAACTTATTCTCAACTTAACATATTCACTTCTTTTTACATTTTTACAAAATATTAATTTTTTTGACTAATAATAACACTTGAATGAATTTCAATAATTAAATCAATTTCTCATCTGTAGTATTTCAAGCAATAAAATGTAGGCTCACAGTTTTATTTCTTCTTAATAAGGAAAGCTGAATATTGATAACACAAATTTTTTTCGTGCTGGATATTCTTTTTATGTGTTGAATATAATTAGTTTTTAATCAATGGCTGCAAAGTAAGTGCTATAATGTCGCATTAAGACAGCTCTATTCATCCTGTGAAACAAATGCTCAAGTGCATGATGCTTGTTGAATTGAAGGATGCATAAATGATTCTACTACTACTGCTACTACTATTACTAATTAACAGCATAAATTTAATTGGTTGCTGTTGAGTGTATCCTTGGATAAAAAGAACCACAATCAACTCGTCAAAAAAGTAGCCACTGACCATTATGCAATATTTTTTCGAATGCAGCTTGATTCCACACCGTATTTTATCGGTACATGTATGGAATTTTCAGCATGTGATATCGGTAGCCCAAATTTTGTAGGCCGACCGTAGATATCAGGTGTGCGTCGGCAGGGAATCGAACCTAGGATCATATGCATGATCGGCTAGAGTTATAACAGCTGAGCCACCGATGCACATATTATTAGATTATGAAATAATGGGAAGGAGTTGAAGCTAAGCCGCGTGATTTAATTATGAAGCTTTCATTATCCTTCTAGACAACATCTCGAACCCAAACTTTAATGTGAAGTAGACTTTTTCGAATTCTCTCCTGTGTCGTGATTCACTGTATATCTGCACCAGTATTGATCGTTTTTATTACCTCGGAATTTGGTTTCTTCTTGGCATGTGGATTTGATGTCTTCAAATACGTTGTTCTTTTAACTATGATAGATGTATCTTAAATATAAGGTAACCAGATTTATGGTAGCGCTATTGTTTCCAGTCTGTGTATAACTGTCTCAATAACCAGTCATAATACGGGTGATTCCATTAGTGTTCTTCCTGTGTATTCATATATTCGCTCATTGAATTGAAAATATGTTATAGGACTTAAATCTGTGAGCTCTGTCCAGCTCCAAACTTATAGTTTTGTGTGCTCACCGACATGGAGTGATCGTTGCATAGTTTCTTTTGTAAGTTTTTATCCACTTGAAGTGTATAATTCTATGAAATTAAAGGATACCATGATTATACACTGTCATGTAGTTGTTGAATTCTAGAAGGACACTGACAGCTTCACAATTAGGCTACCCAGCTCACAGAAGGCAACCACATTAAATTTAGAGAATAATTATGGGAAAATGTTGACATTTTATTTACTGGTGAAAAGACGCAAGATTTCTAAAATTATGCCAAATTACAACTAACATGTGAATTCGCCAGAATGCAAACGAAGAAACAAAGTGATAGGATCCCGCATAAAATAGCATATCATCATATCTCACCCAAATTGTAACTGATTATACGATCACTTATTTCAAACGCTGTTAGCCGTCTTCACTCTTGTAAAATCGTATAAATACCATGTATTGTTTCCCTAATAGTTGTTGTTACAGTATACAGTCACAGGCCAGCTTTTGTCTTTTGATATTTGCGTGGCTCAGTGAATCGGAAGGTGCCACAGGCAAATAGGCATATTAGAGTACCAGTCGAGTTCATTATAGTCATTACCGTTATAGCAACAATTAGCAGGCGCAAATATAACAAAGTGAGTATGGTTCTCATTCAGTTCAGTGCATTTATAACAGTTTTACAGCCAAGAGAATTCTCAGGATAATAAATCACTATTGCCTTTACCACATAAAACATGAGGTTTTTCGACTGCACCAGTACCTACTAAGATTATTATTATTATATTATTGTTCCCTTGGGTTCCTAGTGGAACATAGGGCTTCAACTACACGTCTTCACTTGCTTCTGTCTTCTGCTGTACTTTTCACTTGCGCCCATGTTAATCCATACTGTTTCAGTTCCTCTTCACACGATCTCCTCCATGTCAACCTTCGACGTCCCACTCGCCACTTTCCTCTCTCGGGTTCCACTCGAGAGCCTGACGTGCGATGTCACCCAGCGGCCTCCTCAGCGAGTGTCCAATCCATCTCCACTTTCTCCTGCATATTTGTTGAGCGATTGGTTCTTTTTTTTTGATTTACAGCTTGATTCCACACCGTATTTTTAGTACAAGTATGGAATTTTCAGCATGGATATCGGTTAGCCCAAATTCAGGCCTACCATAGATATCGGGTGTGCGCCGGCAGGGGATCGAACCCCGGACCATGTGCATGGTCGGCGAGAGTCCTAACCACTGTGCCACCGACGCACAGTTTTTTGTTTTTTGTTTTGTTTGTTCCCATAATTTCTTGTTGGTGATTCTTTCCGGCCACCTGATCTTCAGTATAGAACGAAGACAGCTGTTGATAAAGGTCTGCAACCTGTTGGAAATCTTCTTGGTGACCCGCCAAGTTTCTGATCCGTATAGAAGAAATGACTTGACGTTTGTATTGAAAATCCGAATCCTACTAAGATAACAACACTAATTTTTTTCTAACACTGTATGAAGTGTTACTATCAAGAATAACTTAGAAAGCTTATTATATTAGGCGAAAACCAGTCCAACTCAATACAGTTAAAACTTACAAATGAACCAACAGCATAGTTTTGGGTATCATCAGTTCTTGTTTCCACTTCCAAATAGAAAAATACACTAGTTTTGAATATTGCTTAGAAAACCCTTGAAAAAGTTCCACTAAAATGTTACTTCCATTCTTGTTTCATGTTGTAGAGACTCATTGATTTATTCTCTTAATTCTGCTTATTTCGTACAAGTTCCTTAAAGTTTTTAATGTTTTTCTCATTCCACGACAGTAATTACTTTATGAATTTATAGCTAGGCAATTAAAATAAGTTTAATAATTTCCAATGTAGGATTAAGATCACAATATTCAGCGAAGAGACCCTTTTCAACGAATTTATTATCAAGCTGTACAATCGCATATATATATATATATATATATATATATAGTTTTTAGAAAATTATATCCGTTGAGCTTCACTATCCTAAATGTTCCCTATTCAAAGTGAACACTAACCAAAGTTTGTCTAGCTTCCTGAACAATCACTAGCTTGACTGGTCTAAGCAATTAACTCGGCATCTAGATGAGAAATAAGGGCAGCATTTAATCTGATCTGTGTGACAGAATAACCAGTGGGGCCAAGTTAAACTTTAAGCACCACTAACTATCAATGGAGTGCGACCGCACCAATGACCTTGAAACACTCACCGAGCAAGTTAGTGAAACCTGGCAAGTAATGTTGTCATCATCAATTAAACATGCTCATCGAAGTGTTAGATTATTATATGGGATATCTGGGAAGTTTCAGCTTAAGTTTGGGAAAGATTAAGTTACAGTCTAGGCAAAGCACAAGTTAGGGTTAGGTTAACCTACTAAAGGTGACATTAAGGTTAATTCAAGTTAGATCACGGTTAGTTCAGGCATATTTTAACGTTAGGGCTAGTTTTAGGAAAGATTAAGCTTATTGTTAGGGTTAGAAGACCTAAATAATTACATGCACAGAATGTGGTTAATTTACTCTGTTGATATAAAAATAGAACTTGTGCACTGTGGTAGAGTATAATTCCATTATGCGTAAAATTTATTCTGATAAAGTCTCACAGTGTTATACAGTAATATTTACTCATGACGTTTCGCGCACAGTTTATTGTCCAGTAAATGTTACTGGATAACACTGAGACTTAATCAAAATAAATTTCGCCCACAATGGAGTCATACTCTGTTGATACACCAACCTAAAACTGAGAGCTATTTTTATCAGATGTGAGAGAAACGTATCCTCTGTAACACTTGTATACAGTTTTTATGCATTTTTTTCATAAATATATGTGTTCCATGCACAAAAGTGCCTCCTTCACGCGATTGGTGCGTTCGAGGTCATTCGCCGATTGGTAGTTGGTGGTGCTTAAAGTTTAACTTTGCCCCCAGTAGTCAAAGTTAATGTTCTTTTAAGGGAAATTTGTTAAGAATATGAAGTAAACTTAGTTACAGCAGATTTTGAAATTCATTCGATTGACACTAATTTTAGAAGTTCTAACCGTACCAACATATGGAGAGAGATTTGAAATTAGATTACTTATATAATTTGGAAAGATGACATTTCCAAGTTCTACATAACAGTATCTAAACCGATGACACTGACTACTATCGACTATTCAAATGACTAAAATGAATTGGATTTAATTCGCAGATTTCCGCTAACATGTCACTATAATGAATACTTATCTGGTTTGCAAATTTCGGTCATATGTTCCGTAAAAAGGTTATATGAGCCGGGCATATTTTGAAGTAGAGATTAATTTTATACAGAGGCCTAACAGACTGTACCATTGTTAACTATGCCTAAGGTCAACTTTGTATTCATGTAACGTTTGTCACTTGCATAATAGTGAAATATTTCAGCTTACATAGGACGATTTACAATAGTCTTCAACTATACAATAACCGTAAAGTGAGAAAAACCTATTTCGTCTGTTTAGCGAATGGAGACAACAAATGACTTGAATTCAAGATAACCATCATGACATTGCATGCTGTTTACTTAGTTTAAAAAAGAATATAATTTCTGAGTAACACGGTAGTATACATTATTGATACCTGGGTGTTATTTGTCTATTATCGTAAATAATTTAGGGAGTGGTTACCCTAAAGTGAATAGCTTTCGAAATACATTTATAATAATCTACAATGTTTGTTGGCACAAATTAAATTTCCTCCACTTTAGGAAGCTCCTTATCAGCAGTAATAATCTTTATATAGTTGTACTCTCTGTATCTATGGCGATATTAAATACAAATAGTTTAAGATTTACTCAGACAAATAGATTAGTGGAAACCAGACTTGTTTGAGTACTTGTTATTGTTTTTTCCATTTGTTAAACTGTTCAGTTGGCTTATTTTGATTTTTTTTATCATATGAGCTGAATAACATCAAGAGATAAGCTTTGATAAGAATCAAAACTTGACGCTAAATTTCCAATCAAACGTTTTGCATTCTGTGATGAAATAGCATAATTTCGAACATCACGTTACTAAGGTCTCTGAGTATCTATAATTGGTTTAATCTGTGTTTTACTCTCCGGAACATCTTCTTTTTAGCAGACTATTTTGTGACGGGATTGTGAGAGAACGTCACTGGCTAAAAGGAATTATAATGGGATTGATGACATGGAAATGGAGAAGACGATGCGCTTTGTGCCGCTTTTGGGAAGGAATAAACTTAAAATTAAGCGAACAATTAGCATACCTTATTAAAGATTTTCAACTGCGTTTTAGAAAATGAAGATTTATAGTACTTAGCAACACCCGATCAATCAATGTCTCGTTTTACTTTTAACGAAAAGAACCACTGTGAAAGTCAGGTGAACAATTGTGGGAAAGAGGGAAAATGTTTAGATATGCGGCTTCCAACATCTTAAATTTTAGAGATTTCCACAGGCTTTTTATTGTGGTCGTTTACAGTGATGATTTCATTGGAATAGTGATTTGTCCCGAGTAATTCATCAGCAACTCTAGCTGTTACTACTTCCAACTATTCTCTGACTAAATATGAGTTTGTCTAGATATGTTGGTTTTTATTTGGCAAGTTATTTACCTTTCCAACAGGAAATTAATTTCGTGATCATCCTCAGATATTAGAAAGAAGTAAATATTCTACGGATGCAATTGAAGGCGGACTGAATTTCTGATAGAACATCTTAAAAGAATTAGAGTATTCAGATAAATACATAGGGGGGCTCATGTCTGTGAACCATTAGAGGAACAAAAGGCCATATAACACTCCAGGTTAACTACTCAGAAGTGGCTTTAGAAGTGAAAATTAAAAGTTGTAAATTACGTGGTACTCAACGGAACAAAGATAGAAATTTGATAAGGTTAAAATTGCAATTGAGTCAGAATAAAAGTATTTGAGTGTCAATTTAACAAGTGTGAAGAGGGTGTGAAAATATACAAAAGGAGCATATGAGAGTGATAATAGTGAATTAATTATCAAAGCAAAAGCAAACTAAAAGTAAGATTAAAAATTACAAAAAAGAAAATAAAAAGGTCAGAATGTTTTCACAGGGAACCATAAGTGAGAAGGTTAAGAGCAAGGTATAATAAGAGACTGGACAAACGTTTTCTGTATACAGAGTTCAGGGTTGTATTGATGAATTGCCAGCGCCTCCGCCATACATAAAAGCCGAAACCTGACGCCCTTTGTACCATTTGGCTTCACTTTGTAGATGATCTTGAAAGACGACTCCGAAGGAGCTACGTGTCCTGAGTTCACCAAATGCTCGAGAATTGAGCTAGTAATTGTCTCACACTGTCCTTTTGCTGACCATGCAGGATAATGTTCAGAGATGCGTTTGGAAAGTGTGCGCTTTGTGTGGTCAATATAACCAGCTCCACACTAGCAGGTGAATTTATAAACACACGTTGAGGTGGCCCAAAGCGGCAGTTTATCCATAACAAATTCATTGATCATTTGTCGGCTGTGGAAATTGATACGTAGCTCAGCCATAAAGAAGGCTTTCCTCAGTGATCTGCATAAGCGATTCTTTAGGACCTCAGCTGCGATATCACTTTTAAATTCAACACTGATAAATAGCAGTTTCTTTGGCACCATCTGGATTCTTTCAGGTTTTTTGCTTAACTCCATGTTTTTCTCTATAAATCTTGGAGGATATCCATTCTCTATGAGGACCTATCTGAGTCGCTCCAGTTCCCCAGGTTAATTTAGAAGCATTTTATGCATTGAAATGTTGATTTGCAGATTAAGTTGCTTTAAAAGGACTTTAAAAACTGGTAAAATACAATTGAGACTTATAAACTCCCAGCCATGAAACCGGAGCTCAAAAGTTAGTCGCGTTTCATTGTATTATTTATCAATTCTTGTCCTGGAGAAGTAACGTTTCGTAACCTGGAACACTGGCCATTTTGTAATAAAAAATTACCATTGTCTTGATTAGGCCATTCATCCTAACAGAGAATAAAGCGTATATCAACCAGTAGTTTTTAACGAATCATTTGTGTGCATAACAGTCTACTTAGAGACAACAGCTTTCCTGTGACAAAAAGTTCAAATAGACGAAAATCCTTCAGTTCGGCTTGATATGAACTAAAACATGCGTTCAAAAAATGCAATTGTATTCACGATTATTGATAGCCTGAACTACGGCGGCTTTGTTCAGTGTCTAAGTGTTTTTCCAAGCAGTTCACTTTAGACAGAACGCGCAGAGATATCGAATGTGAACTATCTGATGTTACACTTGGTCATTCTATTGAATATTAACTTAAATACTATGCTGTTACGAAAGCCCGGTTGTTAAAATCAGCACATGGATTCACATCTTGAAAAGAACCAATGCGAAATATCTGCTTCAGTAAGCAACCAACCAGTGAATAACGAAATGTTGGCCTACTCTTCTCTTTTTAAGAGTCTGTTTGATTCAAGTTTGATCACGGATTGATATCAGTTAGAGAGCTATTGCAAATCAAGAACTACAGCACATCTGTTTTGTCCTAGTCTGGTAGTCTTCATCACTACTCACCCATGATGGTTTATTACTTGCGATAAATGTGATGTTTACAGTTCCTATAGATTCAGGTTCCTTCCATTTATGCTGATTGTTGTCTGTTGTTGTTGTTGCTGTTGGTGGTGTTGCCTAGGAATCTTCATCACCTCTGTTTTCTCTATGTTCAACTGAAGTCCTATCTTTGATGCTTCTTCTTGTTGCCTGCAGCTTGTTGTGCTTCACTTGCCATGGTTTCATAATATTTTCTTTTGTTTTCTCTGGCACTCTTCTTTACTCTTTTGTCCAGTGTCTTGTAACTTGCATTCAAATCCTGTTTTTGTTGCTCATCGGTGCACTGGAGAATCTTTTGTTTCACCATCCCTCTCTCTTCTATCAGTCTCCAAGTGTCCGTAGTGAGCCACTGTTTGTTTTGTCTCTTCTTTCTGCCCTGAACTTCCATGCAGGTTTGACTCCACACTGTCTTCAAGTTGTTCCAGTGCTTTTCGACGCTGACCTCTTCGCTAGTGTTGATTTGTGTCTCGGCTTTGTCTTTTATACTTGCAGTGAAGATGTCCTTTGTGTCCTGGTCCTTCAGTTTTTGAGTGTTGAACTTAGCTTGTGGTCTATCTGCAGCTCCTGATTCTCTGAAAGCTTTTAATTTGTTTTGGATTGTCCCTTGTACGAGATAGTGGTCTGAGCCAACGTCTGCTCCTCTTCTTACTTTTGTGTCCAGTAGGCTGCGCCTCCACTTCCTTGAGATTGAGATGAAGTCAATTTAGTTTTTGGTTCGCCCACCTGGTGACACCCATGTAGCCTTGTGGATATCCTCATGTTTGTATACGCTGCCGCCAATCACTAGTTCATTGAAGGCGCAGAAGTCGGCGAAGAGTTCTCCGTTTTCATTCATTTCTCCGAGAGCTTCTCTACCCATAATGAGTTCCCCTCCTGTGTTGTCTGGTCCCAGTTTGGCGTTCATGTCTCTCATTAGTATTTTAATGTCACCTTCATACCTACCTGAGAAGCATCGTTTCAACTACAGGCGAACGGAACTGACGAGGATATCAAAGCAGCGAGGATCGGGAAAGCAAGGCAAGCTTTCACTACTCTCAAGTCTGTGTGGAAATCAACAACACTCAGCATCAAAAATAAGATCCGGATTTTCAACTCCAATGTGAAATCAATCCTACTTTATGGATCAGACACTTGGTGCGTCATAAAGAGCATCTCAAACAAACTACAGACCTTCATTAACAGTTGTCTTCGCTCAATACTCAAGATCAGATGGCCGACCAGAAAAGATCAGCAACAGGAATCTCTGGAAAGGAACGAACCAACTCAGCAGGAACCAATTGTGAAACAAATAGGCAGGAAGAAATGGAGATGGATTGGCCATACTCTGAGGAAACCATCAAGTGACATCACTAGACAAGCCATTGCTCGAGTGGAACCCGAATGGGAAGCGGCGAGTTGGTCGTCAGTGCGAGGGTGACTTGGAGGAGGTCATGTGAAGAGGAGATGAAAACGTCTGGGCAGACGTGGAGCCAGGTGAAGACGTTAGCAGAGAACCGAACGCAATGGAGACGCACGGCTGAAGCCCTATGTTCCTCTAGGAATTAAAGAAACAATAATAATAATTATGGATTCGGAAGAAAAAAAGTTGAACAATGAAGAAATGATATACTAAATCTCAACTGATGTTCCTGCTTCACTGTACTACTTACTCATAGTTTTCTTAACGGTTGCTGTGTTATTTTGCATGGTACAACATTAGAGTACGAAAAACATCCTATGCAGTACAGTATTAAAATTACTTTTTAACGTGAGTATACAAGCTAATTACAAAAATCTTGCCTTGAAAAAATGAGATCCCACTGTATAATTTGGCATTAATTGTTTCTGACAAGAATGTCATTAAATTAAATGTTTTGCTTTAATATAAACATAGCTGCCTTAAAAGCTGCTTGAAACCACTCAAATATAAACAATAAAGAATGAATTCGATGTGAACATGTGTAAGTTTCACTTCTTGTTTACTTTTCAGTTTTAAAACAAATAAATCTTTAATGGCATTTCTTTGTTTTTTGGGGATATAAAATAGTTTTTAGTTTGGACATAGCAGTTTTTTACAAGGAATAAATCGAGTCAACATTTGACTTTGCTTGAAAGATACTTATAAAAATAAAATGAGGTATACTATAAATAACTTATTACCAGTTCGCTCAAGTTGCAAGGTAGAATTCTTGTAGTCTATATGACTTATTTCTTTTAGCTCAGTCAAACTGCGTACACCGGTGAATGCACTCTGAGTCAAACAAGAGAAATGGCTGTCATGTGTTTCGATCTAGCTATTAAAAGCTGGAGGCTGACGTAAGTAGCGCTCAACAAAATCAATCAGTAGTATAAAAAGGGGTGTTAAATTACAAGGTGAACGAAAGGCAAACTTTATATGTGACTTCAACGACGTTAATAACTTACAACTGTATACAAAATTAGGTGTGCTACTAAAAATGTGCTACAATCCTTGAGTTATTTGTATTGTAAACTCGAAAGACATTATATACTCCTTTTTAATTAAGCCGTCGTAGGTGATTTTCATAATTGATTTGAATACGAATAGATGGATTGAATTTCTGACAGATCGTAATCTGAATTGTCATCCATCTGTTATACTTTCACAGAAATTTCCTGTTGTTATTATATTTTGTGACGACTGATGCAAATACCAGATGAAAGAAGTTCATGTTGACTTAGTGTGACTCTCAACTATCCGTCTAGATAAAAATATATTACACAAGGTAAGCAAATGAGAAAATGGGGAAATCAATCAGGACAGGACAGAAATCAATTCATGACATCCTTAACGAGTAGCTAGTTTGTAAGAGGATGATATTAGGTGGTTGGAGGCAATCGGCAGGAAGCCTTGGACCTAGGTTTCGTGCTAGTTGGCTAGTTGTAAGAGGATTTAGTGTTTTTAGAAAACAAAGTTGAAGTACTTGATTATATTATGAAATCAAGTGTTTCGTTATGTTTCCACTCTTCAGTTATTATGTCTTGTTAGTTGAAAAAAAACAGAAGAGATTCATTGACTCTGAATTCTTTGGATACTATTGGTGTTTGACTTTGGGCATATCAAATAAACTGCACAAACGAAATGGATTTTGATAAGGTATACCAATTAATTTAACCAGAGATATGTATAGTTCACAATCTTCAAAACAGTGAGCAATGACGAACATTTTTAAAACTTATTATTTTTAGGTAAGTAGTTAGTGGTGAAACAGCTGTGGAACATAAAGTTGATGTGACTGTAAAAATAAGTAAAAACTCACAACATTAACATTCGTTTGAATTCATCAATAAAATTTCTAAGCATACAATTGAATGTTTAGGTATTTATTATTTTATTATTCTCTTGGGTTCCGAGAAGAACATAAGGCTTCAACAACACATCACTTACCGAACCCCAAGATTACCCATAGCCTCTCATCTCCTCCTAACATGATCTACTCCATGTCACCTTCGCACTGACGACCAACTCAACGCTTCTCATTGGAATTCCACTCGAGGGCCTGGAGCTCGATATCACTCGACGGTTTCCTCAATGTTTGCCCGATCCCGATGAAAATGTCAGAGTCGGAATCCGAAAGGCAAGATACACCTTCGTCAACCGGAAACCAGTTCAGAAGTCTTCTTCAATAACTCAGCATAAACAATAAGATTAGGATTTTCAACACCAGTGTCAAGTCGGTCCTTCTATACGGGTGAGAAACTTGTATTGTGTATCACACAAAGCATTTCCAACATGTTGTTACAGAATTTTGTCAATAGCTGCCTTCGCTGACTCCATTTGAAGATCAAATGGCCAGAAATAATAAGTAACAGGAAACTCGGGAAACAAACCAGCGAAGAGCAGATTGCTCAACTAATATGTAAGAGAAAATCGAGGTGGATCGGGCACACATTGGGGAGACCGTCGAGTGATATCGAGCTCCAGTCTCTCCAGTGGAATTCCAATGGGAAGCATTGAGTGGGTGGTCAATGCGAGGGTAAAATGGCGGAGATCGTGTTCGGGGGAGACGAGAGACTATGGGTAATCGTGGGGTTCGGTAAGTGAAGATGTGTGGTTGAAGTCTTATGTTCTTCCCGGAATCAAAGGGAACAGTAACAATACTATAAGTGCTGAACACAGCATATTTTGCTTTCTTGTAGATGTTAATAAGTGAACCACTACGATCGACTAATACCTACCTCGCTGATTTCAATTCTTTTTCCTCGAGATTGAAAAAAGCGTAATCTATGAATCATCTCACAATCTATTAGAGTTTTTTAATCCGCTGGAGATTTCATGAATTGAGGGAATTATTTTCAATGTTCTTGAAGCTCCTAAGCACAATTCATGTTTTAAAATGTGATTCTTGTTTCATCCTGTTGTTTTTTAACAGAAAAATAGTAAATCAAGTGGTGGGATGCTTACTTTCTTAACTATACTTTTCTATGAATAAAAAGATTCTGATTAACTTAGTCATGGTAAAGTAATTGGTTGAAACGGAATTAATTAGAACCACACTACTTTTTTCATATATTGAAGAGGTGAACTACAGCGTTTTAAACATATTTATGCATGAAGAAGGAGATTATAACAATACAAGTCAACATACATCATTCCTAACTAAATAGAAATCTGCTTTTGAAGAAAGTTTAGTTTACTAAAGTTTATTGCAATTACACAATAAAACTATTAAACTGTCTGAAGACGTATGAGGTTAGATTTTTATCACTGGCTGTGAAAAATAAGGGTGAAGAATTTTGTATGCAAATTATAGGTCTATAAATCTTAGAATATATTAAGTAGTACTTGTTTGAGTGTTGCCTAAATGAGAATGAAGAATAAGATCCAGAAAAATACCATTTTTCGAATATTTTAGGCATTAACGCAAAGCTTAAAAGCAAGACAAGAACAACTGAAATTTTACAAAAGATTCATTAACACACAATAAACTCATTATCTGTAGATATACTACTTGATAAGTATGAACTCATTATGAACATGGCTGACTTGTTGAAAGATAACCTGAAGTGTTCGTTTTCGAGGAGAAAACAATAGAATTCGGAGGCATATAAGTTTGTGTAAAGTATGTTGATAGATTTTAAAAATGCCGGCTTTTTTGTTCTGTGTCCATTCTCTATAAAAAATTGAATCGCCATTCTCACCAACCAGTCTTCATTTGTGGAATTTTCTATTTCTTTAATTTAACCTCTCTATATTAATTTCTGCATAATTTGCGAGATTTATCACTCGTTGTTCTAAGGCAGGAAATTTAGGTATAAATGACATTTGGTGTGTTTTCGAAAGCTGTGTATAAAAACGATATCTTAGTGGGACTTAAGATCTTAAATATACTTATGATAAGAGATGTGAGCAATGAAAAGCGCCATAACAATGTTGGGATTAAAAAAATGTTACTCAAGAATTCATGACCTATTTATATAAAGTGAAACATAAATCCCTGCATGACAGTCCATCAGTGTATGTCTTCAGAGCGATTCAATAGAATTAAAGTCATGAAGCTCAGTATGAAAATCAAGATTTGTTTTAGAGCTGAATATGAAGCTGAAGTGAATCACTTTCATCTCATAGGATCTTAGATTGTGAGTACAAAGTCCAACCATAAATGATCGCAGGTTTAACTGACATAAAAGTGAAAACTTCTTGAGGAATCTAATGGATATCATATTAAATATAATCTTGCTCATAACAATTTGTGTAAATTTCTTGTTTATTCCGATAAAAGCATCTACTAAGACTTGCATATGTTGTGTTCCTAATGTCTGAATGTGACACATGCAACAACACTGAAATAAGGCTCCTGATTACCAATGATTTTATCGATAGCTTTCTTTAGAATAAAGTGAACTGCTTTCACTCACTAACGTGATAATACATTAAAAGTAAAACCTTCAAAACTGACTATTGTGAGTTAAGATTTTTATATTTCGATAGAGAAAGAAAGACCAAATTTACAGTATAAAATGATATCATTCTATTTCACAGGCTCTCATCAGCTGCAAACTACCTGAAGTTACAATAATCATAAATAATGACATATCATACTTCAATGTTTGTAAGGTAATAGAGCTACAAATTGATGGGGTCACTATGGGTTCACCTTGAGGACCTATTCTAACCAACATCTTCATGGGTTATCTCGAACAGACGCGACTGAGTGACACTGTCAATAAAACAGCATACTATCCTCGATTCGTCAATGATACGGTTGTTGTTTGTAACGACATGAGTCAGGCATCCGTATTATTATACCGCCTTAATGAGATCCACCCAAGCATTAAATTCACCATGGAATATGAACACAATGATGAGTTTAGTTTCCTGGATCCAAATGCAATAAGAAGAAACGATCAAACAGTTGAATAGTCCGTCTACAGAAAAGAAACCTGGACTGGACAATATCTTAACTACAACAGCTTCTGCCCTTTAAGCTATAATTGGGGATTAGTAAATACACTGTACGACACAGTCAAGGAGTTATGTTTTCCTAACACGGTAGAAGGAGAATAAAGCTTTGTTGAAGAATGACTTAGGGAAAATGAGTATCCAAAGGGATTTATCCTAAAGTAAAGCAAAGAAAGAGATGAGAAAGCGAAGCATCCAAAAGTTTAAAAAAAGAAAGTGTTCAATGCCTCCACACAAATGAGAAGCGATATCACAAAAGATTGACGAGAGGATGAAAGAAGCAAAACAGGATGCTAAGCTGGTGATACTATGCAGTACTACATACTCTATAAGCCAATCGAAACTGAAAAGTACTCTGCTGGTGTTACCTCCAAATGCCTTTATAAATTTACGTGCACCTACGGCAGGAAGTATATTGGAAGGACAGAAAGAAGGGCTTCCATTCGGCGTTCAGAACATATTCCAAGAAACTTAAGCCTACAAAAGCAGATATTTACAAAGTGCAATCACCAGACACCTCGTGTATACGGGTCATCCTTCAAAATATTAAACATACCAAGGACATTGAATTTACCACGATTTGCCGAAGCAATCGCAGTTATACTTTTCATACCAAACTTATGCACACAGAAAGAGAGTGTAGTCAATCTCTCACTCCCTTGGTAACTGTATTACTTTCATTACGCTGATTAGTCATACACACTAGTGAGCTCAGCTCACTAGCAAGTTTTCAATTTGATGAAGTTTAACCTTCTTGAGTTGCCGTGTTGACGTACAAGCTAATACTGTCGATTAGATTTTTCTGTTTTCTGTCTTCTCTCATCCCCCCTCTCTTTTTTCATAGTTTGATGGCATATAAATTGATGGTGACTTAAAATTGTAATACTTATATAACGGATGCGTTCAACTTATAATGTTTTCTCTATCACCTTTCAAACATTGAAGTATGAAAAGTCATTATTTATAATTATTGTAACTTCAGGTAGTTTGCAGCTGATGAGAGCCTGTGAAGTAGAATGATATCATTTTATACTGTAAATTTGGTCTTTCTTTCTCTATCGAAATTTATCAAGGTAACCAAATGTATGGAACTCTCATATTACATTGAAAAGCGCATCCTTTTTTAATTCTAATAGGGTGTATTGATTTCTGGCTGTAAATCAGATTAAGTGTTACCACTGTCTAACTTCCAAATCTCTTATCTGATACTGCTGTTTCCAAATTTCAATGTTCTAAACTATTTTAGGTTACAGTTAACACAGGCAGAAATCATCAAGCGGTTTTATTCATGTCGTCGAGTGTAAGGATTGACAGAAAAATTTCAGGTGTACAGTGTTCACTGAAATGATATCTCTCGACACCTAGTACTCTATTCAGATTTAGACTTACGATATTTATTGTAAATGTAGTTCTTCAAACATTGCACTTTTCACTTAAACATAAATCATGATATGAAGAGAAATTAACCTAAAATGTAGAAAAACATTAGAATTATGGATATTCACTTTTTTGTTATGCCGAAAGGCAATGGCAAAGAAATCACGCTGAAGTAGTTAGGCTCAATTTTTAAAATCAAGAATTTGTTTTACGGACGTCGTAATATTTAGAAACTTTGTATTATGCATAGTATTCTGTTTTGTCGATAAGAGCTTTAAAAAGTTTCTTCTGTCTTACATACTTATGTAATGAAAGGAAATAACGTCATAGAATATCAATTATTAGCTCGACTTCGTGCATTTAGAAAGTGAGAAGCACTTAAAAATTCAAAGGGTGTTTCATATCTCAAGTGATGAAGATATATATATTTCATCTGATTCTCTGCAGAAGACTTTTTCATTTTACTACTCAAACTTAAATAAGTCCATCTCACGTGGAAACTCTGAGTAGCATTTTAAAGTAGCAGTTTTGGACTAAGACATGTCAAGAAGTAAATAACCTCTGAAACCAAGTGGTTTCATTTGGTTGACTGCCGTTTTCCTTTGATTGTATTGCTAAGATTCGACAATGATGATTGTCTTATCCGACTGCACTACAGATGAAAATTTGACCAACCATTTTAGTAAAGTGAAAATGTACTAGTAGAATTCGGAGGCTTTCCAAAGGCGTTTTCAATATGGGATTGCTAAGACTACCTAACGACTGGCATTTGTCACCACAAAATCCGTCTTATAAGTGAATTCACAAATCTGAACTTATTTTTATGAGAATCTTCGCACTGAATAAGTTAGGATTCAGGTCTATCAGAAGGATCTAATTCTGCCTATATGGCAATACAGTGACTGCAGAAAATATTGTTATATGGATATAGAGTCACTTGCCCATATGCTGAAATTATGTTAGTAAATACGGTCCTGAAATTAAAATACAAAATCTCAGGTATGGATAAATAAACCTACACCTTTCTTTCAAAGCTTAATATTTTCCTACAATGAAGCAAAGGTGTCTTTTGAAGTGGCTGCGCTGAAAGGGCTTCAACAGGACTGATTCACTCAACTATTGCAGTAAACATCATTGGGATTTTAATTGTCTAATAAGCCAATCAAGAAATTAACCAGTATTAATTCTCTCTGTTGAAATTCATAGATTTCTCTTTTTTAGAGAACAGTATGTACTGTCAAATTTATGCATCGTGGACTTCATTTTGTGTAGTCGCTAAATTGTCAGCTTCAAACATCATATTTTGATTACTCATTTATTTTAAAAGTGAAAATGTCCTCTGAATGAACTCACAGTTTATAAAAGACACCTTGATGTTGATACAATTTTATTCTTTCGTCATGTTTCATTTATACCTTTTAAAGAATGTTTACTTTCTTCAATATGAAAAGAATGTCCATGACAATAACAACTGTACACTGATCAACCTTCAAATAGAGCAGCAGATTACATTCTAAAGTAGTAGGTTAAATTTTTTAATTTAACAGCTACTTTGTGTTTACAAATCTGCCCAGGTTAAATGATCATCCAATCCAGTTACATGCGGATAGGTCATATCACAAACACCGACATTGCCTGCGTCGACTGAACATGTATGGTTACGTATTTACCTTAGACTTGTTGAAGCTGGTGTTACCTAGGGAAGATGGATGTCTGTCAACGTTCAACTTTCGTCAGATCTAACTATGCATATCAATTAGGATTAAGCTGGCGAAGGATCTGTCTTATATGTTCTGAACACACTGAAAAGTCTACGATTAAGAGGAAGTGAATCTTTGACTGGCTCAGTCATCAAACATCTGCTTGATACGGGTTATCACTCAGATACCTTCATTTATTTTTATTTTTCTTATTTTTGATTACAGCTTGATGCCACACCGTATTTTCAGTACAAGTATGGAATTTTCAGCATGGACATCAGTAGCCCAAATTTTGCAGGCCGACCATAGATATCGGGTGTGCGTCGGCAGGGGATCGAACCCCGGACCATGTGCATGGTCGGCGAGAGTCCTAACCGCTGTGCCACCGACGCACTACTTTCCAGAGAAATGAATAAACAATCAAGTCTGAGTCCCTTGAAGTTTGGTGAGGCTATCTCTATCAAAAAAATTAAAAGCTGACATATATTCAAAAAGAAACCATAGAAAGACTTTCTCCATCTTGGTGGCTTATCTGTTTTAAAATTTATCGGTCATATCAACTTTTGCCAAATGTAAATACAGATTTCCCCTCAATCTTAATTAGTTGTACAATAATTTTTTCAGTGTCATGCATAATACGTAAAATATCTAGCTAAATAATTTGAATAGACAATTTTTTCATATCTCATTTTCGCATTGATAATTTTGCTGGGAAATAATCACGTAGTCTTATAGAACATGTGCCTCAATATCTCTTTGTCACCTTTGCTCCCCACTTTTGTTTTATTCGAGAAACGTCGATCACATCATACTTATGAATACAGTAGTATTTTTCACTTTAGTAATGTAGTATTTCAATTCATCTGTGCCTGATCATTCTTAATTATTGTTCCACATTTTGTTTCCAGTATCTTAAAATTTACATTAATTCACTTGTATGCAGCTGATAAGACGCCGACGAAATAGACATCGGGTCCTTTTCATCTGCACCGTGTTTTGTTATAACATTTTATTTCAACCAAATTATGACAATATATGATAATTCATATTCAGCTCTTTTTATATTTCATAATAACTTTTGTTAACCAAATGCATGAGTGGCCATATTTACGAATACAGTTAGTATCACCACGACCATGATTCCCGACTTCCCAACTCTTCATCAAACTGTATTTAGTAACTTCGAGAATCCCAGGTTATTGAACCATTCAACATCTAGCTTCGGACAATTTTTAAGTTTACACCAGATTTATAAAGGCGTAAAGAAACACAGTGAATATATATTAGGTATACAAAACCATATGAGTTTGCGTATTTGACACTATCACAAAAATTAACCAAATAAATAATGGTTACTGAACAAAGAATACTCTTTTCGATAACTTCATCATCAGGCTCTACAGTTATATATACATAAAAGTAGTGAATGAACTAGCTTTGTGAACAACATTAATGTTTAAAAAACGTCGAATTAATAATATCAATAGATAACAGTTCAATAGCATCAACACAACAATGAAGTGAATGTCAGAAAAATTAGGAAAGATAATAATACAAATTTATAAATTTCTAGTCTCTACTGAGGGCCAGGGGAGTAGTAGTGGCTGGCCGGACCTGTCTCTTCTGCATACAGACCACTGGTTGTTTCACGGGAATTGCGATAGCCTCGGCTGTTTGTAGCTCGCGGTACCTCGATGTTTTCGTCAATTTATTTGGTATCCGGTAGATAATAGAGAAGGATTCCTTAATGTTGGCTTTGTGGTCGGTTTGGACCAGATGATCTAATATCGAACTGTTGATGGTCTTTACTACACCTTTACTTAGCCATAGTGGGAGATATTCTCGAGCACGAAAATTCAAGTTCCCAGAACAACGGCCAATATTACTTGCTCAACAGGCGCAGTTGAATTGTTAGACACAATTGGAAGTGGGTAATCTAGGTAATTCATCTTTTAGCCGAGAAATCACCAACGGTGGTGTAGAGAATCAGTTAAAAAAATAAAAGTTATCATTCGGTAGCGAGAAAAGTTAAGTTGTTTTGCGATGGTTTAATCTCTTGTTACGAAACAGCATGATGATAGGCCTTGAGAATAGGATATTTCATCTGTAAAACTAAATTATTCATCATCAGTTATCATGACAACAGTAAATTAGACGCTACATTTTGTTGTCTTAAGTGTCTGTGAGTATTGGATAGTATAATAAGCAGTAATAAATTCACAAAAGTTAAGTGTCTCGTAATAGTGAAAAGTGACAGTGAACATTTTCGTTCGTTTGAAAATTCCTAATGCTCTTTGCAGGTAATTAGGAAAGATTCTTGCTATTCAACCTCCTACAATTTTCACAGAAAACCAATTTATTTTTCTTGAAATAATAAAAAAAATGTATTTGCAAAGTGATTTCTTCATCAATACAATGAAAAACTCTAAATAATTTGCAAATCAAAATCTTTAGCTGAATTGGCTGTGCTTTGGTAATCCCATTTTCAAGAGACATAACTCTATAGATTTCCGGTGAAGCCAACAGTAAATTGTCCATCTGAAAGTTAACCATTGCTGTAAGCAGAATTATTAATGACCAAAAGGAAGCTGAGTAGGAGCTTAGTTCACCAAGATGTGTTAGAGAAAAAAACACACGTGGTTCTGTACACAGAGACTGCTTATGAAAGTGGCACTTACCACTGCTGTAAAACCTAAGCTGTAAATAATTTTGTTTCAATAAAGGTTTTGGTCATTTTTGCTTAACATACACGGTAACAAGCGAGAAACCTCAAAGCACTACTAAATAAAAGCGAAAATGGGTTAGTCAAAGTAGAAATAGGAGACCAAAAACAAACAAAAATGAAGAATATTTAAAAAAAACACTAGTCCAGCTTATGAAAGTTTACTAGCCTTCCAAAGTTGATGATGAACAAAACTTAGTGTCTATCGATTTTCATGACCTAATTTTACTGAGTTCGCAATTCTTATCATTTTAAGTAATATCGTATTACTTTGCAGTGATGCATCTTAATTAAGAAAAAGAACATTTTAAAACAGAAAACTTTGATTACAGAATTTCATCGTCAGCTGATGTCGGTTACAGAACCACTAGAAAACCTGGGAGTACTGAACAGCCGTTTCGTCCTAGGTCGAGACTTTTCATCAGTATGTACCCACACCACGGAGTATGAACCCAGGACCTTCTGGTTACAAGGTGAGCTCGTAGACCATTTAGCCACTGGGATGCGATCTGATGGCCAGTTCATGAATTCTAACTTCTGCCAATTCACGACAAAGAGCAACCACTGAACAGTGCCACTGGGTAGTATTTGTCGTCACCACAGACCTGCTGTACCTCACTGGTCACGACTTCTCAATGGAAGAACCCTGGTATCCTTCCAAATGGTTTTAAGTATTCCTGCCTAATCAAACCTAATTCAGCTCATGATGAAATCCTGAAATATACAAATCAAATGAGTATACAGTAATTCCTATGGTCCCTTCAGTGTTCACATGTATACACTGGAATCTGCTTCACCGTGTCAGTTCATTATGTATATCGTGCTGTCAGTAGCGCAGAATCTATCCGTAACGTGTCTGCAGGTAGGTAAAGATGTATTTAGTGTCACAAAAGACGACTTACGAGACAATTATTAGCTGCACTCTTTTTTAATCTTTTAGCAGTTGGTGGAAAAAATGAATTACAATTTAAAATAAATATAGGTTGTCTATAGTTGCTTTGTGAAATATTATTTTATCTTTAAAAAAACAAGACAGATCTTGTATAACTTCTCGATTTGTATATAACTTTTAAGAAAGATTTTAAGATGTTTACGTTATAGATATGTATATAATTACAATACTTTGCCTGTCATTGTTATTCAAGAGAATTTGGTATACACTTAACTCTGAGTGCCGCAAATTAAGGAATGATAAGAATGTATCAAAAACAATTAGTGAAATCCTATTGGATTCTTCTAGTCATCACGAGATATAAAATAAAGGAAGTTTTTTAAGCCTTAAATATCATAATAAAATGTACCAAAGTGTATACATCCCCTTTTCAAAGAATGGCCGTTTATAGTTAGAAAAGAACAAACTTCAGAAATTTATAAAAGAAACTTGTATTTTAAGTAAAATAGCTTACCTATAAATGAATGCTTGTAGCGAAATAATTATTTGTCGGCAGTGAAAATAATCTGTTGCTATTTGGCGCCATATTCTTGCTGATGTTCTTGTTAAGTTTTAAACCTGCAAGGAGAATTCTAGGTGGTTATTTGAATATACGAGATTCTACTGCCAGAGTAACCGTTTAAAAACTCAAACAGACCCTGATACAATGTTGTCTTCACCAAACAATCTCGTGTAAAGTAAAGGGACTCGGAGCAATCAAACTAATGCAAACTTTTAAAAATAGAAATTAAATGGCTTATTGCTGTGTAACCTCCTTTCTTTTGCGAGATGAACTAAAAAGCGGATTTGATTGGTAGTTATTTTTGAAAGTTTGTTGAGATGTTCAACAGTGCAAGCAAAAAATCAGCTGCTGTACAGGGAACACTAGGTTGCTTCATATTCAGTCCCCCTGATTCCCGGTTAAACAGAGACAACTAAGGAATATTTCAACCATACCTAATTGGGCAATGATTATTTTAAAATGCTACTGTACCATATCATTAACCTCAGTGCATCATCGACCGTATTCAGAAAGATTTCTGCCGGTCTTCGTGTTAATGCTGGGGACCAACTTGCACAGAGGAACATTACATGTAAGTTACCGTTATTTCAACGGTGCTATGTCTCAATTCATAAAATTTCCTTGATATGCTTCCACTAATTATATATGACTATCACTGTGTATGCTGTGTTGATTTTACACTAATTTCCTTTCCTTATCATTCATTTATTCTCTGACTACATTATGTAATTGACTAAACGATGAAAATTTAGCCTATGATTCTTTCAAACGATATTTATCAAATGTGACAAATACGGCAGTGATGCTTTTAACTAGTAACAGGTCACCAGAAAACTTTATGTTTGCACGCAATGCATTTCAAAACGTTAAAGCTAAAGTCAATAAAAATCAACCTGTTGCATAAACAATTATGTTGCGCGGAACTCCACTAACTGATTTATTCTTGATTGTGTTTTGTGATTACAATTTTCGCATTTTTAACAAGTGTGACGCAGTGAGTTTCACTACTTTAATTCAGGTTTAATTTGTTCTGAAATGTTGTTTCTGAATCATGGTTTAATTTTACGGTGTATTGCTTTTTCCTAAACTCGCATGAAAACATACATTTTCGGAATAATTGAATGTGAGTAGTCGTTTTAATACTTAATTAGGGATTTTGTTCTTCTTAAAAAGATATTTGATGTTAGAGACTTGAAGAAAAAACAGTGACCAGATCTTTTAAAATGAATGTTAACATTTCTACAACTTTCTAATTTGTATGCTGCTTTTTACAAACACGTGTACTTTCTGTTAATACAGTGGAGAATGTCGTCTTATAAAATTAAGTTGTGAATAAAAATAAGACGAACAGTACAGTACATAACTTAAGAGGTGCACATTTAATATTGTAACTTTGCTACTTGGCAAATTCTATTAACTATAAAAAGTACTGAAGTTCTTGCAGCAGTCATGAGATAATGTATGAATCTAGAGGCTGATTCCCAAAGATAAGGGCTCAGACACTTGGTAAATTGATAAAAAAACAAATGCGTCGGTGGCACAGCGGTTAGGACTCTCGCCGACCATGCACATGGTCCGAGGTTCGATTCCCCGCCTACGCACACCTGATATCTATGGTCGGCCTGCTAAATTTGGGCTACCGATATCACATGCTGAAAATTTCATACTTGTATCAAAATACTGTGTGGAATCGAGCTATAATAAAATAAAAATAGAAATAAAAAATTAAAAAAATAAAATAAGACGTGGGATGAAATTTAATACTAGCAGTGGAAGTTATAGTAAGAATATCAATGTAACTAAAAAATTCAGCTGGTTCCTTATTCTTGTTTTTATCTGACTTTGTGATGTGGCTGCATTCTCCGAGTTGGATAATTTAATTGTGAAAAATTTCATCGCACACTCAATCTTTACTCCATGCTGAAGACGATGAAAGCTCCTCAGTTAAGCTGTTCAACTCAGAAAACACGACCACACTGAAAACATCCACTTAAGCTACAAATCGTTTGCATTATTTTACACAACTTAAAACATCTCACCAAAAAACAGTAGTTCTTTAGAAAACGTGGTCGTTCATCCATTCAAGTAACCATTGACGCTTTAACTTATTTTGAGTTGTAAGTAGAGGCGAATCACTAAATTAAGTGTGAAATGTTTTATTGTTCTTTTCTCTGAGCATAGAATGGAATTAATTCTACTCGAAAACATGAAATGAATTTATTTTTTCTAGACTAATTACACGAAATATGAGCGAAATTAGTTGACAGACATGAAGTTCATTTTTTGATTGCGCTTTCCTTCAAAACCTCTATACAGCATACATACATAAAACATACAAACATGTTCACGTGTAACCAGAAACTGGGTTACATAATTTCCACATAAACATATGTGAAATTGCACATGATCTTTTTGGATGTATGAAACAAAAAATAAATTAATTTCTGGAGGCATTATTGAAGAACCTAGAGTTTTGGACATACTGTTAAGGCTCACGCAGCAACCAGGCGTTTAAAATAGAGATGGAAGCCCGATGAGTAGTAGATGCTTTCGAAACCTGATGCTTGTGGGATGGTTTGGACGTTGTGAACCAGATTGATAAGAGCACATTTGTCTAGCAACCTGAACTCTGTCATTTACATAGTGGTAGACCAAAAATTTCCAAAACTTCACTTTTGATAATTACATGACCATCAAATGAGAAGCAGTATCCCTGTAACATTTCAATTGCTGAGTAATTGGGCTTTTCAAGTGGTTTTCTAGTAATTACTGGAAATTCAGTTCTCCAGAAGTGTGAAGCATAATTTTTAGTTTTCTTTTTAAGCAAATAAGTGTCTTTGCAGTTTCAAAATTATTTAACTACTAAATCAGGCATTTTGTTATGTCATGCATTAAAATCCAAGGCACGAGGGATTATTTTACTGCTAAATTTTGTTTACTATATTTAAAAGTGTTCTTGTCAATAATTTCAGCGATATCCTTAATATTCCACACCACTGAGACCAATAACTATAAATTAACAAGTAACTTCAGCTTATGAAGACAGTATAAAAATTTCAAGTCTGTTTCATCGTGAAAAAAGTCAACTGATGCGTTAACAATCATTCTTCATTTGGTGGCAGGATTATCATTACCTTCTAAAATATTAACTCCAAAAAGACAAATAGGCAGTAAATAGTTCCACAAAATTTGATTAAATTACTAATCACGCCATTCAGTGACAAAATATTTCGGTAACAAATAATCAGACTTTAAAGATAACACTTCCCATCATTATCACCGAATATGCTTATTTAAGCTTGAATTGAAACATATTTCGAAGTAAAAACTATGCACAACAAATCCAACTGAAATGTCAAATCATCAACCAAAAAAAAAACAGCAACATGATTTATTTGCATAAAAATTTATTTTTTGAACTGTATCGTGACAGAATTTATAAGTATTACAGATGAGAACACATAACTATTTATATTATAATAATATGTATTGTGTAAATTTGTTATGTATTGCAATCTGGTCACACTAAGAGTGATAACTTTCAGCGGGAAACTGAAGTACCTAGGTTAAAGTAGAAGCTTATGAATGACTCTAATTCTTGTTTACTACTTATGTTTCTAATTTCTCGTTTTCTCTCCCTGTCCTTTAAGCAGAACTGAGAAAAAGCATTTTAATTAATAAAGTGTATTCAACTGTAAAAGCTGAACAGGAATACAGAAGTAGCAGGAGAAGTTAATGACCACAAGTGAAGAGGAATAAAGCACAAAAAATATCTAATAAACAGTAATAAATGTTTACTTACTTTCAGTGAATAACTGAATTAGATTTACTCTGTGTTTGTTTATGCTAAAACAAGCCTCTGTTTAGGCTAAATAAAAGCTTATAAGAACTGTTAAAGAACTGAACTCACTCTTGCTATCGAAGAAATGATTAGTAAGCATTATTGCGTTAAACAATAACAAACACTATTTATTCAAAGCGTTATTGCTTTCGCTTATTGTGACATTGTGTTCTTAACACAGCTTGCCACTTAGAGTTTGTTTGAATTATTCTGCAAGGTCAAAAGTCTGTATAAACACTATAGCATTATAATGTGCATACAAGCCAACAGAACACTCTCCAGTCGTCTAGTACACATCACCACACAAAAAAGAGATAGCTTAATCCACGATAGAAAAGCGCTCTAGAGTATTGTTAATTTCTATCAATCACAATAAAGCTCAGTTCCTGAATTTGTGAACTCCAAACTTGAGAAAGAACTCTATTTGAAAAATAAACTTCGGTGAAATATGATGTTGATTCTTATAAATACATGACATTTCTATGATTTACTACCTGCGAATGCATTACCAGTCAGTCTTTGTGAATCGGTGGCACAAAAGTTACGGCGCTTGCCGACCATGTACATGGTCAGGGGTTCGATCCCCGGACGACGCACATCTGATACCAACGGTCGACCTGCTAAATTTGGGCTACCGATATCACATGCTTAAAATTCCATACTTGTACCAAAATACTGTGTGGAATCAAGCTATAACAAAAAAATGCACTTCAATAAAATGAACATCAACTTTTTTTTTTATCAAGGATATCATTTAAGGAATTTTCTAGGTTTACTTGATAATGGGCAACTTCTGCATTTAACAATGAGGGTAACGACTTTCTGATTGCTTAGTAAATTCTACAATGAGCAGGTTATTTCCAAATTGAGTAGTAATAAAAAGACATAGACAGAAAATAAGGACATAATCATCGTCCATGCCAACAAAGGCAATGGAATTGTGATAATGAAAAGATCATGCTTATGTTGAAAAATTAAGAGACATACTATCAGACAACACTAAGTTCTTCTAATCACCTAACCAGAAAGACACAACGGAAAAAAACAGAAAACCTTCATACAAAATTATTGTAGAAAATGAAAGATTTTGTCATAACATCCGAGATCTATGATCAAATAAAGCCATGTAGTTCACTTATTCCAAAGCTGTATGCATCGCCTAAAGTGTACAGGAAGGATGCTCGACTTCAACCTGTCATATGCATGGTCAAATGATCACATCATCAGATCGCATAGTGGCTATTATATATTCTTGAACCGGTAAGGAGACATGTGGCAAAATATAGCCGTAGTGATACATATGACTTCATTGATTTAGTGAAATATATCAACGTGTTTGAAAGACAAATGCTTTCAATAAATGTCAACTCTCCATTCACAAACATCCCCATGACCAAGACAATATGCTTCATTTGTGACTGCATCGAAACCAACAACCTAAACGTTCTTCTTCCGATAAACTACCTGAAGGAACTACTTCTCACATTTATGTTTAATATCAAATTCGAATTCAACTAACAATTGTACGTACAGAAAGATGATATAGCTGTGGGTTCTAATCTCGGTCCACTCCTGGCTGATTGCTTGATAGTAAGACCCAAAATCAACATCCTCAATAAATTGATAAGACAAGTGCATTTATTACAGATGATATGTAATAATTTGTGATGGAAACGTAAACCCACAGTATCTCCTCGAAAAATGGAGACTGGAATTCAAGACCTGGTGTGACATGGAGAACAGTGAGGAGGCTTCGAGAACAAGCGGGTAGTTGAAGGGTGCGTTGACGCTGATGGCCGAGTGAAAGAAGACTGTGGAATCAAGCCAGATGTTCCAAAACAACGTAACGAACGCTAGGAATACTCACGTCAATAATAGGAATCATGAAATGAATGTGAGTACCGAAATACTTCCGGGAGTATTGAAGATACGAAGTGTCTATTTAAATAACAACATCCAAATGGATAAATACGAACCTGATGAATGAAAAGTCATTGTATGCAACAGAAAACATCACACGTCAAGTCATCAACTCTGGTTCGCTATCTCTGCACTGATGTCCATGTCTTCCTGATAGTTAAATAACCAACCAACATATTTGATTGTTTTAACATGTGCAAGTCAACTGAATGACTGATTGTGATGATGTGCAGTTTATGGTGTTTATATTACACATACATCTGGTCAGGTTGAGAGAATTAATGTCACTATCTAGTTGCAGTGAACTTTACGTAGCCTTTAGTGAATGGATGTGAACTCAGTAAACGCAGCCAATCAACCACTCTGTCTTTCTAAACCATCTATTCGAAGGAGATTTCGAAGATGAAATTGTCAGAATTACGATTTCTCAATGTCTGAAGAAGATATTCCTAACAGCCAACTTATGCATCACATTCTCCACCAGATTGTTAATCCAGTCTAACGTTATGGATAATATACCACTTCTGACCACCTCAGTGTGTATTCGTCAGTTTATTTGCTCGTGTGGAGCAAAGTATATCGGCCGTACTTAACGTCATGTCCAGAATCCTATTCTGGAACATTCTCTTTCCTGGTTGGCCAGAGGAGAAAAGAAGAAGAATATCAGCTCTATCCTCGAACACCTTGTCAACACCGGAAATCGCACAACTCCGCATGGATGCTTTACAGTGATATAAAGAGTTTCTCAATATCATTTGAAATACGCCATCTATACATAGCTGAATCATTTGCCAATAGAGATCTGAAACCGGACCTCTGCATTCAAAAGCACTACACACATTTACTGAATCTACCGGGGTTTGACTAATGTTCTTACTATAATTTTGCTTCATTTTCTATAGTTTGGTTTGTAATTATGTAAGTTTACTATTGTTATCATTTTATTATACCTTAATTATTAGTGAATTTCAAAATAGACATTCCTAGTATAGCTGTTCATTTGTAATCTGCTGCTTACAATTTCGTCTGAGATATATTCAGGAGGATGTCTGTATTTATTAGCATATTAGCTTCATTCATTGGAAAAAAATATTCAAAACTTTTTTCATCGACGGTAAATTTGTAATCATTTCCGAGTTTTGAAACTGTACAGTTGTGAGTGATTTGCTAACATTTTTGTGACTGTGGTTACAGTGAAGTAAGACAATCGGCGATTCAAGTATTTGTTTGTAGGGATCTGACTGATTGGTTACATGATTTCATTATGAGCTGGCATCGGTTAGAGAACCATAGGGAAACCTGGGAGTACTGGAATGCTATTCCATCCAATGAGATGCTCACTAGCGACTGGCCCTATTCAGGTAGGTAGTTACTTGGGTTCTAGCGGGAAGTCGTGACCAGTAGGATCCAGCAAGTTGGGTGTGAGGAAAAGTACTCACCGTAGACATTGGCTAGCGGTCGCGCTATGTCGTGAACTGGCAGAAATTAGAATTCATGGACTCGCCATCGAATTGGGTCCCAGTGGCTCAGTGGTCTACTAGCTGGCTCGCCTTGTAACCAGAAGGTTCTGGGTTCGACTTTACGTTAAATGAGTACTACTGATAATCCCAAACTAGGACGAAACAGCTGTCTAGTATTCCCAGGTTTTCCGATGGTTCTGTAACCGATGTCAGCTAATGATGAAATCCTATAACCAATCGGAGATTCCACTACTTATTCCATCTTAAATTCAAATGAATATATTAGTGACTGCAGATCTGGGTGACAACCTCTTGATGTATGCCTACAAGCACGAAGATATTTTTTTTTGTAGAGTTAATTATCTATCAAATAAAAAATTTATTTGAGCTACTTTTCAATAAATATTAAAACACTGCAAAGTCATGACTTTCTATTTCTAAGATGGCATAATCATTTTCGCTTTCAGAAAAAGTTGAAAAGAACGTATTTCAGGGCAACAATACCTGGAATTTATTAAGGTTTTATGATTTGCGTAATCGTCTTCAGTTTCGTAGCACATCTGTTTTTTTCATAACAGTCGTAAATAATCTCTATATTTATATACATAAACAGGGTATTAGAATTAAGATCAATTTATTTAGTATCTTAAACGTGAAACTTAAGGAGTGAACAAAAATATGTTCAAATTAAAATAATCTGAAAAGAAAAGCAACTTTTTCCCACATTTTCACTCACAGTGTCAGTTACCACACTAATGGATCGGTGTCTGTCGTATACACACTTAGACAAAATATGACTAGCTATGTTTCAAAAACACAGATAAAAGCCCTCTACCCCTTTCTTGACTAAGGACTATTCTTCTGTTTTCCTATATCTCTGCTCCTTTGCACTTTTACGTCTTACTAACATTGACAAACGGTTTCTCCCTTCGTCTGCTTAATAATAGGAAGGAACTTTTTCGTAAACTGGGGCGAAAAAGTTTGATCTCATTGAATTTTCATTAGCTGAGTAGAAGCTAAATGATCGAAATAACGAAGTATAGGAAAAGTCAGATGTATTTCAGTCATTGGTAGCACACAAATATAACACCAGTCTATGGTACGAGGCTAATATGGCACCTTGATAACGACTGACTTTTACATTTCACCATTATTTGTCAAACTCAGCCTAATTTTTTTTTATTTCTTACCTTTTAGGCCGTTATAATTGCTGTCACTGTAACCTTATCGAAAGTCATAATTTTCAGGACCATGGCAAAAGTTCAGGTTTCCTTCACCAACTATTCAATTATATGCAATTTGCTAACAAACGTTTGCTCAACAAATAAAGTGTTAACACCGTATTGTTTTATCATGTTAATCTTCATTATAAACGGCAGATGTATCTAGTACAAGGATTACAAAGAAAGGTTATTGAGAATTATTCGGCTGAGATTGTGATGAACTTTGAACTTGTACCTTAAAACCATATATGTCTTCTAAATATTCGAGTTTCTCTTAGTAGGTGTCAAACACCTTTCTCGTTTTTTTAATATACAATTCTGTGAAAGAACTACAACTTGAAAATTTGTGCCTCATCAGGAACATTAAAGTTATACTAAATTGGTATATTGGTCTGAAAGCGATAATTTCAAGAAATCACAGGTGTATTATATGATCAAGAAAATCATAGACTGCAACAGCATGTTGCATAGTGACCTAGTTATCTACATTATAATTTCTTGACTTCCCTGGTCAATCTAACCTGTTTAAGTTATTCACCCTGTGTTATCACACCAACTACTCTGCCTTATAAATGCATGTATACATCACGTCAATGGAAATAAAATCATTCGTTGACCTTTAAAGCTATGGTGGATAATGTCCAGTTTCACCCAGAACACTATCACTCTCAGACTTAAAACGTATATTCATCATTTAACATAAACACCTCTCCTGGATTTCAGAGACTGCCACAACTGACCGAATGAAATGAAATCTTATACATAACCAAAATTCTACCTTTACCTAAAGTTTTGTCGTAAGCCAATGTTTTGTACGCTTAAGTTAGACTAGGAAACATAGATAAGTAATGTGTGTGGTTAGCTGTATTGATAAAACTGTGCAATTTGAATGGCGCTACCGTCATTGATGATAATGATATCACACGTGGTAATAACAGTAGATCACGAAGGGATTTAGGGAGGAAGTTATTTACACAGTGTGTAAATCCTGAAATCCGTTATATAGAATGACGATGTTCACAATTTCTTCAGTGGTAAGGATCTATAACAGTCTGGAAGGATTTACTTTTAAAATCTACGCAATAAATACATTCTTGATTGAATTATGTGGAATGAAAACAAAATACAGTTTCTGTAAAGTGAAAATGCTTCCAAAAACATTGATGCAAAACATTGATGATGTAATTTGTCGGATTAAATGTTTTTGTAAGACAAATCAAATGACTGCGAATCTATGTATGTCTACAGTATGTCACAACTGGCACAAGATTACGGTTTCATCAAGGTAAACGCTAGAGTACCTGTGAATTAGATTGCATAACATACATACTGCTATGTATGTATTCGTATACACACTGATCTACGGGCTTACAGATTCAGAAATGGTTCGGATTATGTTTAATAGTCAGTTATCACAATTTTTCATTCAGTAATTCTGGGATATAATTGGTTGGAAGACTTCATCATGAGCTGACATTAGTTAGATAACCAATGGAAAACCTGGGTGCACTGAACATCTGTTTTTTTCTAGTTAGGGATTCTTCAGTAGTACGCACTCAACGGGGGTTCGAACCCAGGACCTTCTGGTTACAAGGCGAGCTACCTCGTAGACCATTCAGCCACTGGGACACTATTCAATGGCTCATAAATTCTAGCTTCTGCCAATTCATGACGTAGCATCACCACTTTTCAATGTCTTCTTCAATGAGTTAATACCTCACCTTTAACCTGCTCATGATGAAACCCTCCAACCAATCAAACAAAATCCATACAAAACCAATAATTGGAATATAATTGTATACTGGAACAACATTTAACTTATGCACTAATAACATAACCGTTTATTAATTCATATATAATCCCCATCCAGGCATTAATGAAAACAAAACACGTTGTTCAGAGAAGAGTCTCTTTTAGGTGAATTCATTTTCTTACCTGTACAATCGCAAATATATATATATATATGGGTTATTTGGGTGTATGTGTACATTAAGTTTGGAAACTGAAAATGAATCTAAAATCCCTTTTCTTGACGTTGAGCTTACAAGGAGAGATGACGGAACTTTAAGAAGGTCAATTCATAGGAAACCGACTTGGAACGGACAATTAACAAGTTTCTACAGCTGGGTACCAATCAGTCGGAAAAGAAACCTAATTAAATCCCTTGCCACTTGCGTCAAATGCATCTGCAGCTCCGACACCATGGAAGAAGAACTAAACTTCCTGAGGGAAATCTTCATACAAAATGGCTACCCACCAAGATTTGTAGACAAGAACATCAAACAGAAAAACCAAAAGCAAGAGACACCATCTGTGCCAAAAAATATACTTTATATGAACCTAGACTTCAAAGGAGACCTACTTAGTGACTTCCTCAGAAGGAGAATTTCAACCTCTTTAGGAAGAACTTTCCCTGCGGCAACACTAAGAATAGTGTTCTCCAGTCGCCCGCTGATCTGCAGAAACCCAAAGGACAAGATTCCGCACATGACCACTTCTATGTTTATATATCAGTTCACCTGTTGCTGTGGAGCCAGGTACATCGGTCGTTCAACGCACATCCTGTCAAAAAGGGTCAAAGAACACTACCCAGTGTGGCTACAGAAAGGAAATAATGGCCATATAAGGAGTGCAATAATCGAACATCTCGTCAACACTGGTCATTCCATCTCAACGAACGCCTCCTTCAAAGTGATCTACAAAGTGAAGAGCAACCTCCCAAAGACAGTACGATTCCGTCTTCTTTGCATCGCAGAAGCCCTAGCCATCCAGTTGGTGGAACTAGAACTATGCATACAAAAGAAAATTATCCATCCACTTCTACTCGCATAGTAACAACACCGTTGATTTGACCCAACTCTTCTTTCTTTATTTGTTTGATTTGAACTTACTTCTGTTTGTATGCTTATTTTTCTAACTTAAAACCCTTGTGTAATTCTGTATATTATTTTGTTTCCATGTACACCCTTTGAGTACACCTCATTCATCAAGCTATTCATGCCATTGCGTAACTCTTATTTAACAATCGTTTTTGACAACTCATCACTTTTGTTGCTATCCTCTTATCAACATCCAATTCATTTGAACTTACTAACCGTATTTTCGTTTGACAAATTTAATGTATATACACACACACACAAAATAACCATATATATTTGCGATTGTACAGCTTTGAAAATGAATTCACCGAAAAGAGACTCTTTGCTGAACTACTTGTCTTTTGTCTACATTAAGTTTGTCAAACAAAAATACAATTGCTTATGGTTATTTTCACTAAACACGTGAAAATTAGTAGGTCTAGGGTAGAGTTACGTAATATAAAAACGGCCAAGAAAACTGAGTGTTAGTGAGACCAGTGTAGTAAAAAAGTCGATGAGTTATCACAAACAGTTGTTAAAATGGAGTAACGTAATAATGTGAATAGTTTGATGATTGAGTTGTACTCAGGATACACATTGAAACAAAGTGGAGAAAGCGAAATTACGTAAGACGTCAAAATGAATATAAGATTTGTAAACAATGAAAAAAAACAGGCGAACAAACATAATTCAGTCATCAAAAATCAAAAACATCGTTACCATGATTGTATAAGTGGTTGAGTAATTCTCTTTTCAACTCACAGCTATGGCATTTCTATTTGAATGGCCAGAGGTTAAGCAATATAAAGAAGACGAAACTGAATTGCCTTTGGTAGGTTATTCTTAACCCTATAGACAACTTTCACCATTTGGAGATACGGACTGTCGTATTTCCACTAACAAGCGCTGTGTATAAATGTTTATTAAAAACGTTAGTGATTGTGTAGGATTTTCTGTGTTTGCATGCAAAAAATATAAATCCTGAGTGAAACAGACGTTCAATGCACCACCATTTTGATTATGACCCCCCACTGACGCGCCATGGTTATATCCGTGTAAATTCTAAAAATCAAGTAGGGTAGAGCAGGTTGAAGATGAGGTGGTAACTCATCGAAGAAGACATCGCGAAACAGTCACGGTATATCGTGAACTGGCAGAAATTAGAATTTATGGACTCGCCATTGGATTGGGTCTCAATGGCTCAATGGTCTACCAGCTAGCTCGCCTTGTAACCAGAAGGTCCTGGATTCGACCCCTGTTTGGTGCTTACTGATGAAGAGTCCCAAGCGCTAAGACGAAATAACTGTCTAGTATTCACAGGTTTTCCGATGGTTCTGTAACCAATATCAGATCATGATGAAATCCTCCATTCATTCAAACAAATCCCTACAAATCCGAAACTTGAAAAAATATGTTAACGTCGTAACTGAATAATTGCAGGAAGACAGGAGGTCTATTAGAATAAGCCGTATATTATTCAGCCTTTACACATTTCATGCGCCTTTCAATGGATTAAATTATTTAAATTTAACTCTTTTTGTAGTGTTGGATTCATTGTCTTGCGACAAAATATTTAGTAGCAGTAATCGCGAAAAAAAACAAGAGTTTCAGTAAGTGGGTAAGAAATAAGATATTAGACTGAAAAATAAAAATTACACAGCAAACTAAGTATGATAGTAGTCGTATTAGTATAATCATAGCGAAGTGCATTAAGATTCATTATCAAGAGAATGCAGTAGGCATATATTTGCATAAAATGAAAATTACTATCATTATTATTATGCTGCACGTAATCGACGGCAAATGACTAAATAGAACTGAAATCAAGAAGTAATCTGAATCTGTTATTCTGTGAGTTTTCAAGGATGCTGTAGCTTATTACGTTTCGTTGCAATATTCTCCTTTTCTACTTGTTATAAATCCAATTCAGAAAAGATGATAAAGGATGAAAATTTTATCTCCACATAGTCTCTTCAGCTGATAAACCAATGATTGTTGAACATTCATAAGATATCAAACACATCACATATGTAAATGTTTGACTACATTTATTATTGCTATGATGGTACATATTCATTAGAAGTGGAGGCAAAATTTGTTTTTAAGGAAACACATGAAAACTATTCTATACTTTGTTGCTGGATTAGGTAGGAAATAATATTATAAGACAGTACATTTTACTGTTCGACATGAACAGCTGAAAATCTCTCACATCAGACATTACTGCTTGCTAGACAGTGTGGTTAGATCGGCGAAATTTCATACATTCACATGTTTACACATTCATTATCTTAGTTTCTTGCAATTCAATGCAAACTGATTGTAATAACATGTTAGTGAATGAAAAAGAATGGTGTCTGGCAGTTAAAAACATAACAACATTTTTAAAGGAATTATCGAATAGGTTGTTTTTATAAATTCCTACTGGACAGTCTGCAGAAAGTTAAGGTGAGTCACATCTTCAAGAAAACCACTGTTTATTAAGGCCAAAACCACCTTTAACGTAATTTATTTTCCCTGATGTCAATATAAGAAAATATCTTATTGGTTTTTCTACCGCTGTGCTGGTGGCTTAGTCGTAGAATGTTCGCCAGTCACTCATGTGGTCCGAGGATCTATCTCCAGCCAACACACGTTTTTCTGCATTGGTAAGCCGGTAATAAGAACGGTAAAGATGGAAGGTTAGGTATGAAGCTAGCAAACCTACCCCGTAAAAGAAACGCCTTTGCTGTTGAAACTGCAAAGCTCTAGTTTAAAGCCCTATATTTCACTGCGAGCGTTTTTTTGTTTTTTTTTCCTTCACGTTCCCCAGTGAAGCATAGGGCTTCAAACTAGTGGTTTGAAGTTTCTGTAGCAGTGGTTATTTTACAGGATGGAGTTGCTAGCCTCATGCCTAACCTTTGCTCTTCACCAGCATTATTTCTGGCTTAGCGAGGTAAAGGAATGCGTCGGCCGGCAATAGAACTCCGGACCATGTACATGGTCGGTGAGCGTCCTAACCGCTACACCACTAGTACTATAAAAATATTCCTCTTTAATACCGTAATGCGTGCAGAGATATTATTCCACTTTACTGACATTGAAAACTCATAATTTCTAAGTGCTTTCCCAACTCCGATAAAATGGTGATCGCTTATCTTCGCTGCTCTTGATTGCTTATCACAAACCCCCATTCTAATAAACATACAGACTACTTAAATAAGCAGTATACTGCTAATGGTAATAATTATCTTGGGTTTGAATAAAAAAAGTAATCCTTTAAGACTATTGTGGTGATTGACAATTTCTGTCACTATATTGTTTAAATACTTACTGTCGTTTGTTAATATATACATTATATGAATTGAAAGTGATTCCGTCAAATGCAAATTCTTAAATTCATCCCTCTCTGTGTTGTTGGTTGATTTCCTGTAATTCGGTCATTGCGAAATACTACCATTACAATTAATTGTAACATTTTGGCGTCACTATGTAATCAAATAATATTGGGAAGTTTCCTATGAACGGTTCACCGCATGAAATCGCCGATTATCTTAAATGCTTCGACTCATGGTGCACGTTGAAGAATGTTCGCGATGACAAAATTTCGTCTCATTTTTTTTACTGCTATTAGGCTAGATTCGTGCAGTCTAGTGAAAACTCTGTCATTCCCAGATAAACCAATTTCCCTGCCATATGGTAAACTCCATGAACTTCTGACAGATCCCTTCCACATAACAACTTTCGAAACACGAGCAAGAGCTCAGTTCAACAAACTTATTCATTCTCCCGACCAGAAGATTAGAGACTTTATTCTTCACCTTCAGATACAAGCTTCAAAGTGCAACTTTGGAGATCAGCTCCATACTCAGCTACGTGATCGTCTAATTGCTGGAATCAGTATTCCAAAGTTAGAGAAAGAGTTGATATAGATTCCTTCCTGCACCTTTCAAACTGTTAAGGATTTATGTATTACATATGAAGATGTCAACGGTGAATACCCAGCTCCCACGACGTCAGTGTCTGATGTCATATTGTCCAAAGGTGATAATACAGGTGTTCACAAAACGAAATCCAAGCTGTCATCCACATGTAATGGAATGCAGACAGAGAGAAACAACATCAAACCGTTTTTTTCCTGTGGAAAGATTCATCTACGAAGCACTTGCCGTTTTAGGGGTGCTAAGTGCTATAAATGTGGTAAAATTGGGCACATCAAGTCTGTTTGCAGAAGTTCAAATACTTATGCTACTCATGATTCTCCCAAACTGTCTGATAAAATGAAGTCAATGTCTCTTTCAACTTTTCACAATACTCAGTCTCATCTAATGAGAACCTTCATTACAAGTTCAGGCAAGTCTCACTGTTTTATAATTGATACTGGGATTACTGAACCTATAATTTCTAAGAAAGATTTACTATCGCTTTGTAAGCATGGTCAGGTAGACCCTACTACTAGTTCGATTACAGACATAAGTTGTCATAAACTACCTATCATTTGTACTACTAACATTGGTTTGAAATCAGACAGTGGTAGTTTTGTGAATATCCCCGTTCTTTTTAGTGAATACGGTCCATCTTTATTAAGATTAAAAGCCTTTAGATTGTTGAATCTCGAAATCTCACTTTGTACTGAGTTGTTTGATGAATCTTTTTGTTCACAGAATCAGTTCTCCAATGTTCAAAGTGTGTAGGTGGCATGAAGATTCAGCCCATCCATCTTGAAATAGAGGGTGATCGCATCTTCCTAAAGCGCCGATTAATTCCATACGGTTTGCGAGATGCAGTTAAGAAAAAGTTGGACAAGTTGACTGAGCAGGGCATTCATATGCCAGGTGAATCTTCGAATTGGGCTACTGCCATTGTAACACCACTAAAAGCTGATGGAAAAACACCGAGAATTTCTGGTGACTACCACTTTACACTCAGTAGTCGTCTACTACAGCAAAGTTGCACTACTCTAGAAACCGAAGACATTCTCTAAAGCTACATGGCTCAAAATACTTTTCCAAAATAGGTCTCGAAGATGCTTACTTGCAAATTCCTCTTGACAAAGCTTCTAGTGCATTTACAACCATTAATGCTTCATTTGGATTGTTCAAGAATGAGTTCTTGCCTTTTGGTTTAAACGTTTCACCTGCAATATTTCAAAAAGTAATAAATCAGATGAAAGATGGATTAGATGGTGTAGAGTCTTACCAAGATGACATTATAATTCATGTTCCGAACATCGAATTGCATAATGAAAGTCTTTTAAAACTGTCCAGGCGTTTCCGTGAGAAAAACATTCTTGTTAATCCATCTAAATGTCATTTTACTTTGTCGTCTGTATCATTCTTGGGATGGACAGTAGACTCCAAGGGTTTCAGACCTGGTGCTAGTCGTTTGGCACCTCTGATTCAAGCACCTTCAGCTAATAATATGTAGTCTTTGAGATCATAGATTGGCACTCTTCAGTTTTACTCCAGATTCATTCCCAACTTCACTCAACTGTTATCGCCGCTTTTTGATATTGTCTCCGCTAAACAATTTAAGTGGGAACAAAAACATGAGGATATCTTGCAAAAAACGTTGGATTTTCTTAATAAACAAGCTTTCTTAAGACCCTTTGCATCGAAAGATAAGTGTTTTCTCACTACAGATGCTTCTCCTATAGGTATAGCTGCAGTACTTGAGCAAAACGGAAAACCTGTTATTTCAAGACTTCTAAGTAACAGTGAACAAGGGTACTCACAAACCCAGAAAGAGGCTCTAGCAGTTGTATGGGCAATAAGACCCTTGCACAAGTATCTCTTTGATACTAAGTTTCGCACAATTACTGATCATCAGGCTTTGAAATTCATTTACAGTCCAGAAAAATCCTTGAATAAATCATCTGCTGCTTTGGTTTAAAGATGGAGTTTAGAACTAAGTGCATATGATTGCACTACTGGACACAGATCGGCTAAGGATATACCTCATGCAGACTTCTTACCTCGTTATTCATTATTTGAGAACTCTGCTAATGACACTGATTGCTTGTTAGTTCAGCCGTTACCTGTGGAAATCTTACGGATACATTATAAATGCAACAAAAAGAGGTTGGAATATTCAGTGTAAGCGAAGATTTCCAGACTTTTATAAGCGAAGAGATGAGATTTCAGTCCATCTTGAAGGATTTCTATGTCTGAATGACAGACTTATTATTATTCCTCCGACATTAAGATCTGTGATTTGGACGATCTTTATTCTGTTCATCTGGGAGCTGATAAGATGAAATCATTTGCACGCTTAACGTGCTGGTGGCCGGAAATTCATGCTGACATTACCAAAAGATCAAAGAGCTGTTCCAGCTGTTTGCATAAAATGTCTTATAGGAAGTCACCGTGGAAACTATGGCCTGCGTCTTGTGAGGTTTGGCAGCGTATTCATGTGGATTACTGTGGTCCATTCTTAAATTCATATTATGCCTTAATTAGTGTAGATTCTTATTCTAGATGGCCAGAAGTCATAATTACAGAGAGTCCTAACGCAAAATTCACTCACAGAGCGTTGAGGAAGATTTGTGGCCAAGAAGGAATTCAGGATGTCTTAGTTTCTGATAATGGTACTCATTTCACTGAGTAAAACTTCAATGATTTGCTTAAACATATAGGTTGTCGTCATCTGTACACAGCACCACGTCATTCTCAGTCTAACTGGTTGGCAGAAAATTTCATACGAACATTAAAGAGTGCCATAGGATCAATGAGTCCCAAGAATTTTGATGAGCTAGAGAGATGTGTGGATAACTTCCTACATCAATATCGCAATACAGAGTGAAGAAGTACCCATGAAAGTCCTGCTTAACTATTCAAATTTCGAATTCCCCGAACGCATCTGATGTAAATAACTTCTGATGTACATTATTATAGAGGGAATGACTATAGACCTTCAGTTGGAATCATATTACAAAAAATAGGGAGTCAAATGGTGAAAAATTAGACATCGAAGGTCATTCATTTCACAACAGACACCTAGATCAAGTGAAAATAAATGAAGTAGGTCGTTCCGATTACAATTTTAATGATTCCGCTACTAATCCTGATTTTGTAGATAATTCAGAAATAAGTCCAAATGATACTGTTGAAAAAAATATCACAAAATCAGTTAGAAGATAGCAGAGACTTGCAAGCAAACCGAGGCATCAATATAAATAGGCAAGGAGACATTCAACATCTGGCGGATATGGTGATTGACAATTTCTATCACTGTATTGTTTAAATACTTACTGTCGTTTGTTAATATATTCATTATATGAATCGCAAGTAATTCCATCAAATTCATCCTTCTCTGTGTTGTTTGTTGATTTCCTGTAATTCGGTCATTGCGAAATACTACCATTACAGTTAGTTGTAACTATTATCGAATATAAATATTCAGACGATTTGGGAACTTCGAAAGCCAATTGATTTCGCTTAGAAAGGATGAAACGCAGCCTGCTAGAGAAGGGTAATCTGGTATTCATCTTTTGTGTTTGAAATCTTATGATGTTATAAATGGGCTTTGATAGTTTAAAATAATATAGTTTACACAGATGAAATTATAGACAATTTCAGAATGTGAATTACTGTCTATTTAGACATCGTAAATATATAACATAGCCATAGCATCTGAAGACATCACTCACTCACTTACTTTATCCGCGAATAAGTTTCTCCTTTTTGATATAGAGGAGTATATTTTATGAAATCCTCTAGAAAAATTACCTTCAGTAATCCTAAGCACAGAAAATGGCTATAAAACAGACTGAATTTGCTCACAAAATGACAGTTCGATTGTTAGCGATTTCTTCCGAAATGCAGAAACATATTGAGTCCGCTGTGGATAATTATCCCAACTATGCAAGCTGATGGACATCAAGTAACTGTAATTGACGTTTGAAGTTATACTCATGCATAGTAGTACATATCAGCTAAAACATCCTTCTTTGTAACTTCATGAGGTGTATTCTACAGTTTTTTTTGTTAAGATTAACATTATCCATATTGAGCAATTTTACCTAACCGAATGATCTCATTGTTATGATTTCTTTCTTCACTTCGAAACGCCTAGCTAATTCAGTTACTATTCGATGACCAGGTTCTACTGAAAATTCATTCCAAAGGCATGAAAGGTGATTGAAAATCTACCCAATAATATAAATACAAGTAATCGAAAAATATGAATTATGTCAAAGTTTCATGTAGGGCGTGCTCGTGAATTTTTAATAAGCTTGATCGTTATACCCATCATAAACCCACCACATTCCTGTCACATATCGGAATGATAAATGATCTTTTGTCCTACCATATTTTAAAATATCTCAAAAATCGACCTACTTTGTTGGTGGATATTATAGTCACTGAAAGTACCCTACTTCATTTAGATTCATTTCATTTTATTGAAAAGAAAGAAATTATGCTACAAAACATGTTTAACACCTATCTAACATATATATATATATATGTGAATTTTAATAAACAGTAGCAATCCGTCTTCTTGTGCGTATATAGTGTGTTAGAGTTGGACAGTTAGTGAAAATACTAAAGTGTGATAATATTGGCGCGTATGATTATGTGTCACAAATCGATTGGATATATGAATGAATCAATATTATTATTATTACCTCCTTGGGTTCCAAGTGCAACATAGGGCTTCAACAACACAACTTCACTTTCTTCTATTTTCTATTGTCCTCTTCATCGGAGTCTATTACTGCTCACGCCCCCTCATCTCTTCTTCACACAACCTCCTCAATGTCATCCTCACTCCGACGACCCACTCGTCGCTTCTCACTTGGATTCCACTCGAGTGATGGCTTGGTAAGCGATGTCATTCGACGGTTTCCGCAACGTGTGAATGGATCAATAAAGATCAACCTGAATTTCATTAGGCATGTGTGAAATAGATGATAAGAAAATAAAGTACATTCAGAAATGTGCATATCTGAATATAATATGATGGAAATATAAAATGAGCGAACTGCTGTCAAAATAGTAGACTTAATAAAACGTTAGAATGTGATAACGTAAAGTGGGATAAAATAAAACAATAATGGAACATGGAATAAATTTTTTGTGAATCATATGGTAAAATCAAGACCATGGTAATGGAAGAGATCGTACAAATTGTGTTTTGGCTTTATGTTATACAGTGCGAAAGTCTCTGCTACATAAAGCAAATGCACTCGTGTCCCTTTCGGCACACCTTGTAGACTATATTTAAGGATATATCAGATGCCGCGTGGTGAGTATCTACTATATGTCGCAATATCAATGGATTAATACCTCTATGCTCTCGTTGGCTCAGCCAAGCTGAGAGGTGCCCTCGAACGCGACGAGATATGTTTACAACAAAAGTCCTATATATGTAGCTCCGCAACAGCAGGTGAATATATAAATGCACATAGAATTAGAGAATTGAAGTAACATTTCCTTGACATTAAGTTGTATCAGTGGACGGTTAGAGTAGGTTATTCATAAAATGGCATCCAAGAACGTTTTTCTCAATGACCTCGTCAGACGATTTTTAAGTATTTCACTCGTTGTGTCACCTCTAAATTCTAAGTTTAGGGGCAACATGTTTTTGGCTACATTATCAATCTTTGTATTTCTTCCACGTAATTTGCTATTGGCCTCTACGAAGTGTAGTCGATGCCAGATCTCAATGAAGGTTTCTTTCAATTCAGCATTGTCTTCACTACAAATCCTCCGGACCAGTGTTGCGAGAGAATTGAACAGATTTTCTTTTCCGTCTATGGCACAAAACTATGAAAAGTGTTCACTTGTCCTCTCTGCGTCGACTTTGTTTAAGCAGATCTTTTCAAAGACCCATCAGCTCTCCTTGTGAGTAGCACATCAGTTTCTTTTTTTAATGTGAACCGGACAGCAAGATGACTGTCACTGAATCCTTCAGGATGTAATCCAACTTGCAGTTCTTCTTGTATATAATGAACGTGTCATCCAAGTATCTTTTGTTGCAGCTAAGCCCCTTTATAGCAGGTGTGAGAATACTGCTCTCCATACTAGCCAAAAAGAAGTCTGCTAGCAATGGACCAAATGGCGAATCCATAGCTATCCCATCTCTCTGTCTGTGGATTTCGTTGTTGAAAAGAAATTGAACATTGAGAGTACATTGAAGTATAAGCTCTGTTAGTTATGATGTGGCTATACCTGTGTTCACACTGCATAAGTTGATGGAATTACAAATAAGGCTTACTGTTTCATTTAATAGAACATAGAGAGATGGCGAGCACAACATAATTTTCCCAGTAATATCAGTGTCAATAACGCAATTATTAATCCCAAAAATATCATATAAAGAATAGCTACAGACTTGCCGATTTAGTGGTTCCAAGAGTTCTGCTACCCATTTTGTGACGTAATGATACAGCGAACCTGCTATGTTTAAAATAGGATGAATCGGTAGTCTAGATTTATGGATTTTTGGCAGGCCTCAAAGTCGAGATCCAGATGGTCTTAACCTTTCATATTACATGGATGTCAATAATATGTCATTCTTCATTCAGTTTCTGTGTGATGTGTTCCCCTATCACTTCTGTCATGTTCTTCTCAAGTTCAGGTTTATGAAATTTTGACTGACAGGATGTGTTTACATCTTGTCAATATAATCTTTCTAATTCATTATTAAAATCTCGGCACCTCTACCTGGTCATGTTTGCAGGATATTCTCATTTTTCCTGAATTCGTTTAGTTGAATGAAATGTTTATTAGTGAGATGCTGGAGCAGTTTTGGTTTTGATTTCACAAACTGATGAGCACAGTTCAGCATCGATGACTTAAAATGAATTAGGGCTTCTACTGAATTCGCTGTCGGATCCTTTGTCTGACTGATCATATCGTCAAACTCTCTCTGATCATGCAAAGTATTTTCATCCTATTAAGTGTAGTCTTTTTAGTATCTGTATACCTTCGCAGTTTATCTATGATGATTGTGGGGAATATAGCGTTGTAGTCTTAGAGTTCTAACGAAGAAACGTATATCGTCGAAATAACAAGCCGTCTCCCTATGACCAAATGCTAATTATCAGGAATACCGTTAACTTATTCAGAAAATTAAAAGTTGAAAACATTGTTAACCCTGAATTACAACGTTTCAATTGCCTTAGTAGTCAGGTAACATTCCACCCTGTATTACTTAGCGTGGGCTAGATGCACTTTACAACCAGTATAGGCATCAAATCAAGATTACTAAGGTATTCATTAGTATCGAAAAATTCACAGCATCTAAGCAAAGACTCGCTACAATCATGAATTGATAGAAGTTGAAATTTATGGGCCAATGAATCACGTCTTAGTGGCTGAATGGTCTGTGAGCTTGCTTTCTGGTAGGGAGGCTCTGGATTCGAACCCAGATAGGTACCTACTGATAAGGAGTTCAAATATTAGGACGAAACATCCGTCCACTACTCCCTATTGGCTTTTAGTGGTTCTCTAACTGACATCACTCCATGATTAAACCTGAAATAAATTAAATTCCTGTAATCTAACCCTTGAAAATAATATGGATTCACACAGGACAAGTAAGGTAGTATTTCGTGCTTAGCTGATTAAAACATAGAAACACACTATGATCCACAAGTTGTTTGCAAATAGGATAAAGAGCAGAAGACAGTTGTGGAATATTTAAGTGAATAAGATGGTTCTTCCATACATGAGAAAAATTAAAATACTGATCCTAAAGACATTCATAACACAGACATATTGTAAATTATTTGCATTTTTAATGTTTTTCTTGTACGTTGAAGTTTCTGTGACAGTTTGACGGATTTTCCGGGTAGGATAGCATAGCTAACCCAACGTCCAATCGTCCTTCTTTTCCCGGGCATGTAACCTGCTAGAAAACTAGCAGGTTAGTAATTTAGGCGAGGAGAAGAAGACAGATTATGGGCAATCGTCGGCTAAGCCAAAGAGGTCAGCAGAAAATTGAACCAAGTGGAGATACATTGTTGAAGCCTTATGTTTCACTCGGAACCCAAAAGAACAATGGAAATAATAAATTATGAATATAGTATAAGTTCATGCATAAATAACTGTATAATTGTTATCACAATTTAGTGATGAATTTCCTTATAAGTCAGGTAAACCAACGAATTTTGAATAACTAAAAGACTTTTCTTTGTCTCAAGAAATGTGGAACTTCATAAATGAACTTAGGTCAATCTTATATTCTTAAACTAATGTGTCTCAAATGAAATGTGTTAGCAATATTCCCTTGTAAACTATTTAGATTCAGAAGAACGTTCATAAACTTTCTAATTAAATTTAGTTTTAATAAACATGGAAATACTTCTCAACCAAAGATGGACGATAAACTCTTATCCATGAAATATGTTTTACCGATTTTTTTAAACGCTATTTAATGTATTTTTAGATTGTTTTAACGATAATTTTTGTTTTACCGTTGAAGTATTCAAGCATGCGACAATACAGGCAGTCATAATCATATGTTAAGTAAAGAAACTATAGGTAAGGTTAATCACTGATTACGGGCTGATTCGTTCATGCAGAATAAAAAATCAAAGCTGATGATTTAAATACTGAAAATATTGTGTGTTGGTAAGCTGTACACCTCCCCCTCAACCTATATATTTATCCAGTTACATTTCGGCTGTTGATGTGTTATACGTCATACAGTTTATTTCGAGTATTCTGAAAGTGTTGAATTTTTACTTGTCTATCTTGACACTATATTGTCTTCTCCTGTCCACTTGGGAACAGTTTATTATAGGAACTTAACTTTCAGCGAATATGGTTTTGTTATTGCATTCCACTTCACTGGTTAGACAAGCAAAAACAAAAGATAACAGTTTCAGACAGTTTCTTAAACAATCAGAATCGCTATTAGTTGTGATCAACCTGACGGATACTTATGAAATAAATTGTCCACCAAACTGCTAGTGGTTAAACACGATAGTAGTTTAATCCTTTTTTATTTTACGGGAAGCGTGTTTAAAGAAAGTTGTGTCTGCAGAAACCGAAGAGAGAAATATATCTTACAATAAAAATCATTCCTATGGTCACAAAAACACATCGGCTAGAAAATTTCTCAACAGCGATGTCGAGAAATGTCTAAAAATACGTTACGAATGCATTGGAATTTGAATTAGCATTTTAGACTTGACAAGCATTGCGATCATCATCGTCAGGATTTTTGAAGTGATGCGAATGAGTCAAAATTTATATATATTTCACAAAAACGTTTAGCTGAATTTCAATTAAGGTAAGAAATCAGCACAGTCTATCTAGGCCGGATGTACTCTGCCTTTTTTTCTCTTTAAACTTTCCTCGTAAACATGAAGCGAATTTCAATCTTACCAATTAATTGTATGATTGATATTGGTTAAGGCTAATAGTTGACGGAATTCCGGACTAGAAAGCAGTAAAAGTAATAATTTATGTAGGCTTTTGCAATCTAAGAAACAAAAGATATTGCATGATTTCTTGTAAAAATTTAAAATCTATTCATGTGCTTTATGTTAGGTCTTTTCCACAGAAAGCTAAAAAGGTAGATCTAAAAGTAGATTTTGAGTTTTGCATTCATTTATTCGAATCTGTAGAAAGAAAAAAGACTTATTTTGCATCATTCCTTATTTATTTTTACAGCCAAGCTATTCTGCACATAAACTGACCTGTTTGACATTTGCAAACTTCACTGCTGACAGAAGTAACAAGATGTCTACATATCTGCCCATCACACTCTCATTACAAATGACTTTCAGATATGACTGATCAAAATAGACGTGTTTGTGTAGCATAGACTAGATAACACAAGTGAGAGTAAAAGAGGAAGTAGTTTTAATTAGGGCGAATAGATAAACACAACCGCTGAAGTCGTAGGTCATCATCTGGCGTCGAATTTGTATCAGAAAAAAGTGATACAAAACTGTTTACTTATAATATCTTGAGCAAAATATTTGCCATACCTATTTAATTCGATAGCTATATGAAACAAGTAATTCGAATATGTGAGTAGACTGCATTATAATATCCGGTTTGTTAACTGAAATTCGTATCTTATACCTTGTGAAAAATAAAGTGTATATATAATATTATAATTTCACCTTGAACGAACTTAATAAAATAAGCACGTTTGAGCGGTTTTCCACGTCGGTGGCACAGTGGTAGAATGCTCGCCGACTACGCATGTGGTCCGGGGTAGATCCCTGGTCGACGCACCTTTTAACCTCGTTAAGCCAGTAATAAAACTGGTGGGTTGTACGTGAGGGTAGCAGTTCCCTCCCGTAAAAACAAACACCACCGCTACTGAAACTTCAAGTCTCTAGCTTGAAGCCCTGTGTTCCTTTGGGGAGGTAAAAAAATAGGAGGAACGGTTCAGTTTTCATCAACAGTTGGCAAAATTGGTCAGACACTTAAAACGAAGTTACTTCGTTCTGTCTACTGTTTTAATTGACCAAAAAGAACATTCACACTATATAACCTGAACATGTTTCTGTGAAACATGATTATTACGCGTATATGGAAAAATCGGCTTACTTAAATGAGACGAACAGTACTCAAAAACACATTTTTTAAAACCTCTATTGAAGCTACGGCATTATTTCGAAAGAATAAACGTGAGTAACTCTCTGCTTACAGCAAAGAATCAATAATGAGCAAAGCTCATCATTCTCTAAGAGTTTCTCCTACTATCAACAATCTGTTTACACCAGTTAATATGATTTGATATGAATTTTTTTGTAAAGGCAAAGATACGAACGGTGTTTTGTACATCGATTGCTTTAGATGCCATTGGAATTGACGTAAACATCGTAATTGTTCTGCATTTATATGTAGATTAATAAAATAATTGAAAGAGAAAAACAACTCATTAAGCGATCTCTAGTGACAACAGTGATTGCAATGGGACACTTGTGTATATAACGCTTTATTTCATGAGTAGTGTAAATCATGAAAGTGATTTTAGTATCATAATCTTTCATTGGAATCAATACTGAAAATTACGCACATAATCACTGATGACGTTATGTGAAATATTCCAGCTGCTTTTTTCACTTTGTAAACATAATAAACGTTCACTCATTGCTTTATAGAATGTGGAATAGATTTTCCCCAGAGACTGACAAAACTTACTGTATTTCTTTTGATTGCCTTGAACAAGCAATACTCAGGAAATATCACTGGATAAGATTTTGCGTCTTTTCAGTTTTAAGAGATTGTCACATTTAATGTTTCATTAATTGTTTTTAGCCATCTTTAATATTATTTCCAGTCTGTGACATGTCAGATTAACTTTGTGGTCTTATCTGTTTTACGCTTAGTAATGCCAAAAAGACAGTTGCAGAGAAGAAAATTTTCTTTTCGATGAAGTCATCAACTAGGCTGTACATTCGTGTATTTATTGTATTGGGTGGGAAAGTTCCAGAATAATTTCCGGTTAAGGGTCAAATTAATAAAATTATAATTAGGAATTAAAATGCCATAATAAACAGGGAGACGGATAAATTTCAAACAAGGTAGCATCATTATTATTGAGAAGACTTACATATTGTTCAATCAGGGGTAAGAAATGTAGAAATAGGAAAAACAGACAAGATGTTTGGGTGACAAATCTAGTGTGATCATAACTAATTTGACAAATAATTGTTTTTGCAATTAGGTATTAAATATGGCGAAATAATAAAATGACAAGTTAGACAAGAAGTTCAGATATGAAAATATGGTATTGTAAATAAGGATTAAGAAAAACTTATGAATAACATGAATAAATAGGAGGTTTGGATAAGAAAGGCAATGGGATAGTCACTATTAGAATAATTACCTGTTTATGATGGCCATGGCAGCGACAAGGGTCGGACGTATTTCTTTTGGATATATAGCGTGGGTTTAAGCTTTCGGACAGCTAGTGCCTCGGCTATGCCCAGATGTCTTAATTTTACCCCCTTTGGTAGGTTTGATCGAATCTTGTATATTATTTTGAAGGATTTTTCGAATGGCGCTGAATGTCTTGAATCGACCAGATGTTCTGTCACTGAACTGTATACATGTTTTCGGTCTCCTTTTACTAGCCAGGCTGGATAGTGTTCACGAGCGCGTTTTTCAAGTTGGTGCATAGTACGGTCGATGTTCTCAGTTCTGCAAGAGCAAGTAAACTAGCATATGCACGTTGAAGTGGCCCAATGCGACAGCCTGTCTTTCGCCTTCTGGCTAAACAGTTTCTTAAAAGAAAACGTCAGTCGTAGGCTCGACGCTAACTATATTTTCCTCAGAGATTTGCAGAGGCGTTTACGAAGGATTTCTGCTTCACTGTCACCTTTGAATTCTAGATTTAGCAGAATTATCTTCTTCTGGATGGATTGAACTTATTCAGAAGGCTTCTTAGATTTGAGATTTTTGTCTATGAACCTGGGCGGGAAACCGTTTTCCATCAGGGTTTTTCGGAGATTACGCAGTTCTTCTTCAATCACTTCCTCGCTGCATATCTTCCAAATCCTCGAGGAAAGAGCGTGTATAAGGTTCCTCTTTCTGCTTAGGTGCACGAAGCTTTGAAAATTGATGAATTGTCCATTTCATGTAATGTTAGTAATGCGATAGCTCATGTTTTTTTATCTATGTCTGAAAGTAAAAGTAAATATACGTCGAAAAAAACTATTTTTCAACGGAATTATTCAAATTCTAATCTTCACTTGTAAACGAAATTTATCCGAGCATCAACCATAGCAATTATGTCATAGTTGGTCATTATGAGCCTATCTCTTAAAATATCTTTTTTTAAAGAAAAGTTATTCCAATCTATTATCCAGGCACAAATTAAGTTCAGGATACTGGGAAGGTGAGCTGCCTTGTTCGAAAATTGCTTTACCATTTGAGTGAAACCTCTGGACACAACATTATTTGAAGTTTCGATGATGAAATTAAATTAGGAGTTTCGTGGCGCTCAGAGTTTAAAAAGCTGTGAAACCCGCATGACAATTTTTACATCTTTTAAAATTTTGTTAGATTTTACTTTGGTTTGTACTATTTTCCTTTGTTAAGAGGCATCAAATGTCAATTTTTTTAGATAACACACACAGTTTTTGAGAACGTGAATTAGAGTATACGAACTAATACACTTTGTTGCATTTTAATTTTATTTAGTGTTTGAATTATTTAGTGGTTATACTGATTATGTACTGTCAATAAAAATAATCATCTTACCCAAGTATTCAGAGATATGAAGACCTACAGGAGACTGGACTGTTTTGGAACAAAATAGGTTTGGTGTGAAAATGATTAATTCAGTACTGTGATTTCTACTTATGTGATCCTGGTGTAGTGTATCAAAAGTAATTAAAATAAATAAATTACAAGTGTTCCCTATGGTTTCTGGGCGTCTCACTCAGTCTCCTTACATTGATTCATCTCTAGAGTTTAAATATGGTTCTGAGCTTTTAACTTCAGATTGAAAACCACGTTCAATAAATATGATCATTCGTTTGAAATATCGTTGTGATAAAGGCATCAGAAGTGGGTTCATTAAAAAGATGTTTAGTGTTTAAAACAGAATCGGTGCACATCTTGACTCTTTCATATTATTTTGAATTATTTTTACGATACACTAGTGTTTTCTATGTTAAAGGACAGTTGCTCAGTTCAGTCTGCTCATTTAACTCTCAAAGAAATGAATTACTGCATCTGCAACATAATGGCCGCTTAGCTTCTGAAGCATCATTTGACATCTTCTATAGGGTCTAATAAAATTTGCTGAAACGAATACGTATGCACTTATTTAGAGTAGAAGCTTTTGTAAAAAGTAACACAAAGCCAGGAGATTCTGTACAAAAAGGATTTGTATGATTCCTGTCGTTACTGCAGACATGTGAATGACTTATTGATATAAGTATAAAACGTGGGCACTGTGGTAGAGCGTAACTCCATGATTGATAAGATTTTATTCTGATAAACCACACAGTGTCGTACAGTAATATTAACCGATGACATTATCTCACAATGATTTTTATTCCAGTATCTAATCGATTCTACACATGTGTATAAATGAAGAAAAAAGTTGTGTGAGTAACTTGATTTGATTTGGAGCAATAGTTTGTGCTCGAAACGTCATCAGTTGATATCACTGTACAACACTGTGTGATTTATCAAAATAAAATCCTATCCATAATAGAGTTATGTGAATGACTTCTTTGTTTTCCTTAATCTTACGTTGTTTCACTTTTTTTGTTTTGTTCCATCCTAACATTACATTTATTTTATGGACGACAATCCATTCGTCTTATATTCCTATTTTCTTGTATTTGAACCTGACAGATTCATATAATCAAATTTTCGAATGGACCTAATCTTTCTATCACCTATTCACGCATGTCTATTGAACCAATAATCTAAATATCTATCTTCATTATTAATTTTATGATATGATTCGATGGAGCAAGACACTGATCACTAAATCTTCGCCCACTGAATCAACGCCTAACACGAGCAATACGAATGGCGCTACTCCGATACCAAAGATAAGGGAAATATTACTACCAATAAAATCAAAAAATATAATGTGACTATATAAACAAAGTTTCAAAGTAAGTGCCTTGATATGATTATCAGCAATAAATTGTGCCCGAAACACCGTCTTTAAATAAGACTGCATTTCTATGTTTCTTCTGATCAAACAAAATTATTTTATGATGCAAATATGCTCCAACACATTGCTCTGCCTTCATGTACAAACTGTAAACTTTTTCTTTAACAGTTTCGTTTCTAAATTTTAATTTCCGTAAATGCTGTCACCAGATCCTTTGTCAGGCGACATTTATAACTTTGCAATGGATCATTTAAGCCTACTTCTTTCCGATACAACAAAAAAAAAGTTTTTTGCTGTCAGAAATCATATTTTTTAAATAAATTATAAATGCAACTCTATTAATGTCTTCTATGGATTTACGAAATTAGTATTGCAATTGTTTTCTTTGTATTCGATTTATAAATTTCGGTCATTTTCTTTTTCTCGGCTGTGCTTAATTCACGCAAAAACAACAATAAGCGATGAAACTTGAAGAACACTGGCATAAAATCAAAGATTTTAGGATAAGACTACACACTTTCTGGGTGACAAATAAACTGACTCAACAGACACGGAAACTTGTACCTTCATGTTAGGAGATGAGCGTGTCTAACATTAAACCACTGGTTTGAATTCCTTTGGCATACAAAATTTCTGCCTTCGTCAACTGGTGGTTTACATTAACTGGAGTTCTGATGAGAATACGTGACCAGGGAAGTTAATTGCATTACTATTCTTGATTGAGTCATTTGTCTTTTCTTATTGACGTTTATTCTCAATGGGTCAGTTCCAATCATTTTAGTATGCGTCGCCTTCAACTGCTTTGGAATTAAGTTGCATCACTCTTCTGATCATAGTAAAAAGAATTGCTGTTTATTTGCAAGTTAACCGAGTTGTTTGTTTTATATTATTTTCTTGAGGCGAATTTCTACAAAAATGATAAAAAGTCTGATTGACAAAAAGTACTTACGAATATAATAATAATTATTCATTTCCGGGAATTTGATTTTCAGGTAAACTATTATTGTTTAAAGGTGCGAAATTTCATGGAGAACGACTTCTGAATGGAAAGTATTCCAAAGGAATTCATGATGTTTAGAAAATATGTTCTTAGACTTAAAGCTGATGACAGAAACAAAAGCAGACTGGATGGCGTTTAGAGGGTGTGTATCTAGTCATTAAGCATGTTACACTGCGTCAGACAAACTCCTTCATAAATCGTATAAACATCGATAATTTTTATTCTATGATGACACGGAAGTGGTTTGCTGGTTCACTTACTGATTAAAAAATTAATGCGCAAAACCAGGAGAATAAAACGTCTTATTCGGGAATTTTTCGCTGAATTAAGGGACGAAATTAACTCGATCCACCATCACCTAAACGAGAACACGATTGATGCATGTGGTTTTTGTCTTTTGGAGTAGTTATCATCCAGGAGAGCCTGAACTAATTAAAATTAGCTGTTGTTATTTATCGGCTCAGACAAAAACTAAGCGTATTCTGAAATACTAATAGGTTTGTTTTCAAACAAAAATATGAAAATATTTGTATCAATTTTTGATGGTTAGAAAATTTCCCACCATTTATTAACTTTCTTTCCACAATTTCAATTCTACAGGAAAAAAATCTTACAACGACACTTGTAACTTCCTTCATTTTACTTCTTTGGTTTTCATAACGGTATGTCAATTCAGTGAATTCAAAAGAATTCTTTTCTAATAGCTCAAGAAAAGTTTGCAGACATTTTCCGATGACCAAAATGGTAGGTGTTGTGTGCTACAAAGAATTGAGAAGTTTCCAAATAAAATTCTTATATTATGTTTGAAAAGATGTTCTTGTTACATTTGCAAATAACACTTCCTTTTTTCCCTACATAGTTAAAAAGTTCATTGAAGTTAACACTGATGAGGTTCTTTTTCGGAGAGGTTCCGATGTTTCTTCTCTTTGAGATCATTGCAACACTTATTTAAGATGCTGACCTTATTCTCTCACATTCATAACTTCAAAATCCGTGCTTTTTTCCAAGTTACATGATTTTTGACAGATTCTGTCTGATTGTTCCTAACACTTAAAATTAAAACAGCTTCATAAAACATCAGATAACAAAATCTGCTGAAGAATTTTATTGCACAACTGTGTTCAACACTAGATTTCATCCCTTTCAAAGCAAACATTGTATCCGGCTTACTGGTTTAAGTGGCAAACATCATGAGTCAAGGAAATGGAGTAACCAAGGTAACTACTGCGTTATATCAATTTACTGCAAACTAATAAATCCGGAATTCATGTTGTCAATTAGACAAAAGTCTGACATCAAAGAGTAGGAAACTTCAAAATGTAGAACAGCGTGAAGGTAAAAGCTTAAACTTCTGGTAATATTTAATACGATAAATTTTTACTCCTTAATTTGTCTTCAGCAGCAAGAAGTATATATATATGTCAGTACTAAGACATTTTATTTCTATTACTACTGAATGAACACTAGACTTTTCAACGAAAATCCACCTTACACGAAAGAAAAAGTAAAACATTTGTTTGGAACCAGATAAAAATCGCTTCATTATACCACACTGCCAACGTTTTACTTAGGTGACCTACATTACAAACAGACTGAGAAGGCAAAACCAAACTGACTGAGAAATCTGAAGTGAGACTGGTTCTAACAAATATTCGTGTTTATGTAAAAACTTTATGACAATTCAGTAGTCTTCCTATTTCAGTTATTTTTTAATGAAGAGGTTCATGGCTTATTTTGATAAGGATAATGCCTTCAAAATATGTAGCAGAAACATAACGCCACATTATTTTGAAGAAAAATTATACAAAGCTTATATGTGACTAATATTCAGTTTATTTGTATTCATCTTGACGACCAAGCAGTTCTGGCCTATGACGATATAAGAAGAAATGCTTCCATACTTGATTTAAATGTGTGCTTTTGCAACTGATTTGTACGCACAGCCAGTCCAACAGATCACCTTTCATTCAAACAAATGATCCCAGCGTTGGGTAATGTGATTTGAACTCCCTAAAATAAATACATGTTCTTTTGGAGCTGGCTATTTACTGAATATGTCTATCAGTATCACGAAGATTACTATCTTAACTAGAGGTCTGGTATTGAACAACTGCCAACATTGCAAGCTAAGTGTTGGATGACATACGAAGTGTCATACTGGCATTAACTTTTTTTACTAATTATTATGTTTAAACTCTCAACTAACTTTATGAATATTAAGCAGGACTTTGATGTTCAGGTCAAGAGCTTAGCAACTAACTTATTTAAACCTTGACTTCTTTAGAAGAAAGACCATAACCATAAATAATAATAACAACCAGTAATATATCTCTAGAGACACTACTGCTCCATCCAAAGCATGACTCATTCACCCACGATAGCTTACCAACATTTCAGAAAATACGTATCGATAGGTTGGTGTCTATTTGCTTCAAAACAAAAGTACAGATTGCTATTCAAGGAATTAATAAGATGGTAAAAAATTATGAAGCGAAGTAAACTTTAGGCATCATTATTCTCTCTTGGCAATTGGATTACTCAAAGATTTTAGTTAGGATTTCATCATTAGCAGGCAGCGGTAGTTTATGTCACTGTAGAAATTGAACCGTTATAACAGAGACATCGATTATAAACACATTATTTTCGTCACAAATATGCACTTTATATGCATTTAAGTGACAACTAAAACCAACGAACTATTATTCTACTTCACACATATACCCCAAAACAATTTCTGGTATAATTTAGATATGTCTTTATTTTTCACTGTATTCTGACATTCATGGATTTATAAGTGTGTAGCCTAAAGAAGAAGTTATTGAAACAATTGTAGGCTCAAGCATTTCTTGTTCTGAAACTACTAAGGGATATTTAACTTGTGATTTAATTAACTCAAAAAAACAGAAAAATCATAATTTGCATAAATCTTTACAAAGATGAGTAAATATGGTTTAATGTCAATGAAGTCTGGAAAAAATCATACAGTAGTCTCTTCGACATACACAAATTCTGCATTTGTATTTGATATACTTTAACGGTCTGTTTTTGTAAGATTGACTGTGAGACCCTATGTGACTCAGTGTTTAGGGGGCTACTTGTTCACTCTCCACGTTTACACTTGTATGAAAAACAATGTAATTGTACTCGGCTTTTTAACTGAAGAAAGGAAATTTCCTAAATGACTTCGCATCACGTTAGTCGTGAGCAATATTTTAAGAAGGTGAAACAAACTGTCTATGTCTTACTTATTGTCATTTTAACCAGCAACAGAGGTAGCTTATTCTACCACAATCACTGATCTGAAATTCTTTCTGTAGCGATCTGTTGATTGCATATAATGTTTATTTGAATATTTCAACTGATTTTATAAATTTTACCCTGTTTCTTCTGACTTGTGTATCACTGTCTTAACATCTACATATCTGCTTTCGACGTAATCGTTATTATTTGTCTTTGATGATTCTTTTTTTGGTGCTTCTGCTTGCTGTGGTGTGATGGTAGATTTTCGTTAATAATGTGTTGTTTTGTGACCGAGTTCCTATTTGAACGAATTCGGAGTTACGCTGTAAAGTGAGTGTTTGCGCCTGGGCTGCCTGTAGAAATCGTGTTTTATTCTTAAAAAGACAAAGTTTCAACCCCATCTTGTTTTGAATTTTCTTACTGGTTTTCAGATATTTCACGGTTGTAGTTGATTAAATAATTTTGTTTTACAGCATATATTTTGAACCTTAGAAAGTTTTGAACTGTATAGCTGCCGGATTATGTTGTTTAGATAGTTTGTATTTTTGATTTGAGTTATTGTTGTTCACTAGTACCACAAACTCTTTCACGTCAAACCGTATTTTGATATAACTGGAATATAAATTTTGACTACGTGCTACTCGTGCAAGCTCGACAAGCTACACAGAAGCAAAAAGGAATTGGTCTTCTAGGTTCAGACAAAAACACTTCGGTTTTTGTCACTGTATTTATATGGTTAGGCTGTCAATTGTGACTGGCAAGTTAGTTTCCGATGTTCTAGCCTATATCCATTACAGTAAGGATTCAAACAAACGAAAATGTTGAAAGCTTTTCCAAACCAATGAATCCTTAGTTCGCATTGTGACTTTGTCTCCCAGTTTCTATAGCTTATATAATGAAATGGTTTCTAAATCAAACAAATCAAAGAACACTGAAATTCTCTTTTGAGCACAACATGAAGTAGTGGATAAAGAAGGCAAAGCAAACTGATGCTTTACCAATTCTCCCCTGAAATGTTTCTTCAAATGGATGACAAGGAAAAATCATGAGCTGTTCGTCGATGGCACAGTGGTTAGGACGCTCGCTGACCATGCAAATGGTCCGGGGTTCGATTTCCAGCCGACGCGGCCTGCGAAATTTGGGCTACTGATATCATATGCTTAAAATTCCATACTTGTACCAAAATACTGTATGGAATCAAGCTATAATAAAATATAATAATATAAACATAAATATCTTCCAAACACTTATTACTTTGTATATTAGGTAGGTTTTTTTGATACATCACAGAGTGATACAATATAAATAACTTAGTGACATTCCTAGCACAGTTTATTGCTAATCAACATATGGATAATTAATACGACAGTGACTGAACTCCAGTCCTACATACTACTGTGACAGGGAAAATAAAAATGTGGAGTGCAATCAGTCTTTAAAGTGAAGTATTTTAATTCTGATTCTATCCCGTCCACTAGAATTTCTGAAGTTCTATAGACGTGTGTATACATTTGAACTGTTAAGAGTTCACGCCTTGTGTTATCATTTCACTAAAATATTTTGTAAGTATTCTTCTAAATAAATGGACATGCAAACATTATATTATATTTCATTGTTTACTTGTGATAACAAAATTACCGGATCAGTTTTAATTGTCATATGTACAACAGAGTAGAAATAATATTTATTTTCCTACTGACAATAAAAATGCATTTCCACAAGCAAGTTCAACGCCATATTTTCATTAAATTTTTAATAATGTCTACATGCAACAACTGAAACTCCATTATTTTGGAACAGAACAACTGAATACTGAACTAACTAAAATATTCAGTTAACAAATTCCCTATTGAATAAACAGTCATATTATATGCAAAATAAAAAAGAAGACAGCTTTTCAGTGGAATTTGTCACTGCTTTTATTCAGGGAATTTCCAGTTAAAATACTCTGATGTGAAATTTTTCAATCTAGATCCTTACAATTTGATCACGGATTGACATCAGTTAGAGAATCAGTGAAAACCAGCAAGGAGTACAGGAGAGCTGTTTCATCCTAGTTTGGGAATCATCAGCAGTACGCACCCAATTCCAGGGGTCGAACCCATGACCTTCCAGTTACAAGGCAAGCTTGTATACCATTCAGCCACTGGCACCAACTCCTCGATGCACAGCCCACGAATTCTAACTTCTACCAGTTTGTGATTTAGCTCAACCGCCAACCAATGTCATCGTTGGTAACACCATCCTCAAACTTGACTTGATGGATCTCATTGGTCACGACTTCTCACTAGAACTCCAGGAAACTCCATTCTGTAACAAGTCACTAGCGAGCATCCGAATCCCAGTGCGTGTGTTCTGCCGATGATTACCAAACTAGGACGAAACAGCTGCCCAATACTCCCTGGTTTTCAGTGGTTCTCTAACTGAAATCAATCCTTGATCAACTCGTAAAAACAAATCTAATCCTTACAAACTATCTGTAATAAATCTAGGTCTTATTCAAAGGATATAGAATATGCTTGTTAGCAGTATACAAATAAATAAATAAAGCCTGGCAAGATAAAACCTGCAAAACAGATGAAAGTGGTGAATAAGAAAATCATGAAACAAAGAAAAGAGTTCGAAAATAATTTTCCTTTAAACCGTCTTTCAAAAAATGATCGTGTTTGTCTACGATATTTTGAGGAAAGAAAAGCTAAACCTCAGTCATTCGCTGGTTTAATTTTTTTATATCACTAGACGTTTTCGAAAGTGATCAATTAATCTCCATATCATTCGATCTTTTGATCAGAAGTTTTAATTTTTAACTTTAGTTGCACTGAAGTGGATTTTTGACGTTCGCGAATGCTGAATGTGAAGCTTATATTCACTTATAAGAAGTTCTATCGATAATTGATACTTACGCAGTAATGATACTCAAGAGTACAGGTACTAGTTGAGGAGAATAGCGAAAACGCTGACAGGACTAAAGATAATAGGTGCAGTGATTTCTATCCTTACATCTTCAGTGCTCATTATTGTGTATTTTTGAAATTCCTCATGAATGATATTGTTGTCTGTCTCAATGATATTAACTGTAATTGCCTGTCTTCAGAGGTTGCCATATCATTATGTTCATTTGTATTGCCACTAACCATTTCTTCGGTCTAGGGCTTTGTCAGTACGATTGAGTGACCTCTTAATAAAATATTCAAGCGCACTAATGTCCGTTGTGTAAATTTTTGTTGATTCACAATCAGCTTGCAAAGACACACATACTGAGTAATAAGTACATAACCCTTGTATTTTACCAAGACACATGTACATGTAATCGATAATACCACTGAAATGTATAAAATATTTCAGAATGTTGGACGTCAGAGTTTATCAACATATTATACAGGTGAAGCAAAGAAAGATAGAATTACAACACCACCTCTCTCCTTTTTAATCGGTAAGGCAATTTTTGATTAAGAGTGTGAACAACCTATTCATTCATCGGATTTAAGCAATTATGTCTTGATCTTTCAGTGACACTGTAATGTTTTGCTGACTGCATTTTCAATTCAGTGGTAACAATCTACTTCTCCTGTCTACAGTGACTGATAATGACGGGGTACGTTTGTAGATTATTAGTCTCGATCTCGTGTAGGGCAAATGAACAGGCATTCATAGATGTTAGGTAACCTGTTATGAGATTTACTATGTATTAATAATTTTAGTGAAGCCTCGTGGGGAACAAATGCTGAAAAGTCATGGAAAGCTGACATTCTCGATATCAGAATCCGGTCCCTCCGCTATAAATCCAGTTTTATTTTATTGTTGTATACGCTCGGTGGCATAGCAGTTAGGACGCTCGCCGACCATGAACATGGTCCGGGGTTCGATCTTCGGCCGACGCACTCCTTTACCTCGCTAAGCCAGAAATAATGCTGGTGAAGAGGAAAGGTTGGGCATGAGGCTAGCAACCCCATCCTGTAAAATAAACACTGCTACAGAATCCTCAAGTCATTAGCTTGAAACCCCATGTTCCACTTGGAACGTGAAGGATAAAAAAATACGCTCATTTAATGATGGCTCAAGGGCGTTTTGCATCCCGAAATAGAGAACTTCAGAAAATAGTTTTCAGTAACGTTGCAATGCCTTAAGGTGAAATGAATTAAGATCTGTGAAAGAGAATAGATTTGCCGTCACTGGTTTTTACTAAAACGTAGGGCTTCAAACTCTGAACTTTCAGTTGTAATAGTGTTAATTTTATGGAGTGGTGTTTCAACTCTTACTCATAACTTTCCCTCCTTTCCGGCTTCATAATGAGCTGGGTGAGACTCAGTTGTACGTCCACCAGAAATCAAACACAGATCTCCCAAGCGGCATGGGGATGTTCATCCATGGAACTAACAACTCACTGAAAATGATAGTACTTGTTTTGAAATAATGGAGAAGATTTGTAGCCCAGGTGAATGATTTTGATTCGACTGTATTCTCTGAGCTCGACTTAGTTGCTTTGCAAAACTATTAGTTCCCTTTATGAATTTAGATAAAGCAATGAGAAAACGTAATTTGTCTGAATCGTGTAATGTATTTGCACAACACATTTCGAACAATCTGATCACACATACGGACTTGTCATGGGAATATATATGAAATTAATAAAGAGGTAAGAGGTGAGAAAATAGACTTAGGTCAAGTTAAAAGGACGTTTTCAAGGTCAAAGTAACAATGAAGACCACTAAACCAAATAACAGAGGTAATAGTACATCTGCTATGGTATCAAAACAAACTTTACCCAGGAAGGTTAAATGTGATGACGAATTGTTTCTGAACGCATAGAGCATATTCCTAAATGGCTGCAGAAATAAATAGAATCTATAGAACCCATTATTGGTGAGAACAGGAGACCTAGCTCCTCTATTGCGAAACATTTTACAGAGACAGGACATAAAATTGACGTTGACAGATCTTTTAAGCCTATCTATAAAACGTGTTTGGGGCGTATCCTAAAGTTTGTGGAAGCCCTAGCAATTAGAAAGTTTAAGCCATCTCTATGCGTTCAAAAACAATTCGTCATCACATTAAACCTTCCTTGGTAAAGTTTGTTTTGATACCATAGCAGATGTACTATTACCTCTGTTATTTGGTTTATTGTTCTTCATTGTTACTTTGACCTTGAAAACGTCCTTTTAACTTGACCTAAGTCTATTTTCTCACCTCTTACCTCTTTATTAATTTCATGTATATTCCTATGACAAGTCCGTGTGTGTGGTCAGATTGTTCGAAATGTGTTGCGCAAATACACAGTACACGATTCAGACAAATTATGTCTTCTTATTGCTTTATTTAGTTGCCTTTGTTGTCCTTCTTGACAACATTTCTAGCGCAGGTTTTAAGTTATATTGTTTTACGTAGCAAAGCGAAATGCATGAGCACAGAGGGAAAAATCTATTGTAAACAAACATGAATTGTTAAAACCCGCATGAAGGTAAAACTCCCGGTAACTGGAAGGAAAGTATTCGATAGTATATACTTGTTACATCATCGATAATCAGAAGCAGAGCTGTCATGTAGAGACTGGAGCAGCTCACTGACTAGACATTCAATGATGCACGTGTTGCTCAGATGATTTCGTATCTTGACATGGTCTACTTTTAGTCTTTCGAATCCCCACAAGCCGATGATTTAAATCTCACTATTAGGTACAATTCACGAAAATCGTTTACCAATGTTCTGAGCAGATAAGATGAACACCTGCTTACAATTAGTCAAGTAACAGGACGAGTAACAATGAAAAACATTGGACAATGTAGTATCAGGGGGTGATAGAAGTTGGAATTTATGAACGGTTGGGTTTCTACACATTCATTAATTTTAAGGTGCTTACAAACTTCTGTGATGATCCTAGGTTTGACTCCTAGTGTGGTAGAAATGTGCACTGATGTACGATTAATAATTGTAAAGAAACAGCTCTTCACACTTCGCTGATTATCAGCTCTAATCACTTGCAGTCAGTGACAAGATCTACTATGAAATATTACTGCACGAAATATTTTTCTCTTATCCCGATACGTTAAACAGAGGAGTGAGACGAAATTTCATCTATACTCAATATTCATACACGTGTAGGATATTAAACTATGAGCTCGATAAGTGCACAAAATATCAGAATAAAATCCAAGTCAAAGAAAGAATATTAAAACAGTATATCATAGATATAGAGACAAATGAATTATAAAAGGTAATTGATACCTGGGAATACAGTTGTAGTACAATTCTACAAATTAACAATATAATCCACAGATACAGTTCACTAATAGAAGCTGTTCACTGGTTGCTGAAGAGTCTTTGGATGAAATGTTCTTTGCGTTCCAAATATAGCGACCTGGTGTCAGTGGAGCGAGTAGACGGTAGAAGCCAGTGAAAAGACAAAGCGATGGACAGGAAGACTACGTTTTCATTCGACCCCGAACGTTATATGTGTTTGACAAAGAAATCGGTTAAACAAAAGTTATGCACAATGTGTTCATTTTTAACATTTGGCAAAAACTGTGCAAATTTACTGTACTGGACTCCGCACATACATAGGTCCAAATGAGTAATCATCCTTGGATATGGAACGGAACAAAAAAACATGTCAAGATGAACAGATGAAGTAGGAAACCATGTTCCATGTATTAAAGTACTACTTAAAAAGACTGACGTGCATAAATCAAGACAACACCTTTATTTATCAGTTCAAATTACAAAATTCCCTGAAATTTTCTAATTGTACGTTAAAAGTGAAAGACCAAGTCTCATATACGTATATATATAACTGTTTCAATACTCTATTTCTTCAAACACACTCATGTAAAGTGTATTAAACTGTTTGTTTTGTAAATTATTAATGAAGATTTAAAGTGACGTCATTAGTGTTTACATAAACAGATTCACAGACATCAACGAAAAAACCTTTGAGTGAACTTGAAGAAAAAAAGATATCAACAAAAGAATCATCGCTTGAAATTTCTACAGGCAAATCACTAAATTTCACTCTTCTTCTTCTTTACTTTTAATTTTTGTTTGCTTTTTATTATTGTCATATATTTAAGTGCTTGTCTACTTTCTGATAATTTGTAGTTTAGTTTTCATTGTTGACTGATTTCCAATTAACAAGCAAGACATACTTTATTGACTGACGTCTTCTGATTAAACAAATGTGAAAGACTAAAGGAATCAGAACAAGTGCCTAATATTTAAATCAAACGGGTGCAGCCAAATTCATATTCTTATTTGTTCATAAATTTATCTTGTTTAAATATATATGATATTGCTTTACCATAAACACCAGTCATTTCCAGTAGTTTTCAGCGGGAAATATTATATCAAATTTTGTTATATCTTTTAGATTCAAATTTTCATTCCTCTAAGGATTTGAAATGAATGAACTGTTCTCCTAAATTATCCGTTTTCGTTGTTTTTTGTAGGTATATATTCAAATCAACCTTAAGACTTTCATAATTAAACGTAAAAGTAAGATTTGACATCCGGGGGAATTCATTTCAGGAGTCTGTCTTATCGATAAATATTTTTCGTTTCTCAGACAAGACTATTTCAATAACTTTATAGTGAATACTTCTACTGGAAGACAAAATGTGTAATGTATTTGGGAATTATAATTCGAATGGTCTTATCATATATTTCTTCATCAAGCCAACTTACATAAAGACGAAAAAAGATACAAATTACCAAATAGCAACAGAGGTCCATCATGAAAAAAAAACAATTAATGTATAATGATAAATTGCTTATACACACATGAAGTCGTATCAGCTTTACAAATGTTTATCGCTTCAGCACGCATTTCTGAAAGTCTTTGTATAAATCATGAAAGCTTCTCAAATAGTGATACTAACATAGATTTCTGTCATGTGTTTTATTATAGACGAAGATTGTTTTTATTCATGTAAACTTCGAAAAACTTAGCAATTTCATCTTTCTTCACTTAGATCTCTTCTGGCTGCGATGCACATGACTCAGCATTTAATAACAATACTGGAATATGTTTTCACATATTATTATTATTCCTTGGGTACCCAGTGTAATATGCGACTTCAGAAACACACATTCACTTCGCTATATTTTCTTCTGTCCACCTCACCTGGGTCCACGATTGCTTATATTCTCTCATCTCCTCCTCCTTACACAATCTCCTACATGTCACCCTTGCACCAATAACTCACTCGTAGTTTTCCCATTCGGGTTCCACTCCTGCACTGGTTTGCATTGCGTGCGATGTCATTCGACCGTCTCCTCAGCGTCTGCCCAATCCATCTCCACTTTCTTCTGCACATTTTTTGAGCAATCAGCTCATGATTGATCTGTTTCTAGAGTTTCTTGTTGCTCATTTTATATGGAGCCAGCGAAAGGGGCAGCTGTTGATAGAAGTTTGAGACTTGTTGGAAATACTTTCCATACCAGAAGGGCCAAGTTTTTGAATCATATAGAAGTACCAACTGACTTAACTTCGGTGTTCAAAATCTGAATCTTCTTTATGCTAAGTTAGAGCAGAGGATTTCCAAACCTATTTCAGATTGATAAATATGTACCTCACCTTTCTTATTCAGGCTTTGACATCATCCGTTTCACCTGTAGTTGGAACGACGCTGGCTGCCTAGATAAGTGAAGGAAGTAACCTCTGCTAAATCTCTCCCACTGATGTTGATAAGTGCTGTTGGTGTTGAGGTTGGTTGGTTGTGTTCATCAAATCCATCTTCTCTATGTTTAACCGAATTCCAGTCTTCACTGACAGCAGTATCTTGATCGTATTGAGGATTTCTGCTTTCTTTGAGGGATTGGTGTCCACTGGCAGGCAGTTCTGTGTGTGCTGTTGGTGGTGTCTATGGGTGAGTTGCAGGTGATGGTCGATTCAAGAGTCCTTTGAAATGATCAGCCAATTGTTCTATTTCTTTCTCCTCCTTGGTATTAAGGTTTCCTTGAATGTCTTTAATTGGTTTCATCTGTGTTGATCCCTTTCCAGATTAAGGCCTGATTATCTAATATGACTTCCTCAGGAGTTTTTACCTGCAGCTTTCCCATTCTGCTTCAGTTCCCAGTGTATTGTAGAATTATCTTTTGTTCTTCCTGGCACTCTTCTTCTCTATTCAGTGAGATGTACACTGAAATCAGCTTCTCCTTCAGTTGTCTGTTTTCGCATCTGTTCATCTTTTGTCACTCCATCCTTCTCTCTTCTGTTAGCTTCCAGGTGGTGTCCTTTGAGAGCTACTTCTTGTCTTGCATCTTCTTTCTTCCTATTTACATATTACCCTTCTTTTAACAGTGATGGCTTGCCCTTAGATTCTTCTCAACATTATCTGCTTGCCTTTGTTGATCAGCACTTTTATAGCTTCATTACACTTTTCTTTTAACTCTGTTTATTTCTAACATTTTATTATCGCTCATTTTTTCATATCCATCTTCTTAATTACGCTGTTTCCACTGCTTTTATTAGAAAATGTTTCACCAGTATTCATGATTAGTGCATAAATACAATTATATTTATATTATAAACATTTATGTCGCATCTGTCTATCAGATCTATCTAACTTTGTTGATGAACTCCCTGTTTTCCTCGCTACCTTTATTAGTAACACCTTGTCAATACTGACTGAGGATTTCACTTTTTCAGATTGCAATTTCCCAACGCCATCATATCATGAAAATATACTATACCTAGTGTTCACAAATGACTTTGGCATATATCAGGCTCATAAACCAGCTCTACTTTGAAATTCCGATAACTGTACTATGCGGGTTTTACTGGAATTATATGGAGAGTTAGACATGAGAGCCTTCTCTTGCTTCACCAAGAGAACTCAACATAGATATTATTCTCAGGACAATATACAGAATTTTAGCTTGTTTAAATATACAAAATGGGACTTATTTACCAAATAAAAACCCAATGGTGATATCACAAATAAAAGATGTCACCTCAAATTTTGTCTCTACATTTAGTGTACAAGAAAAAAACCTGAAATTTCTTCCACTTTACTCAAAAAGCATTACAAAGAAAAAGAAGGGGTAATATAAGACGAAAGATAACTCCTAAATACAGAGATTAAATGTAATATATAACCAGAAATGTTTTATGTAAAACCTCAAAAATGTGAACAGTATTCACTGAAATTACTGATGAAAAGCTAATAAATAATGCTCGTCTTTCATCTAGTGTTGACTTGTTTAATAAGCTCTTCATATTTTGGCCTGATTGTGCTCTGTAAGCCGGATGATTTGATTTCAAGACTTTTAATGTCTTTTTAGATAACATCTACAGCTCAAAGTACATTATGAAGTAAGCCTATTTGAATCCTCAAAAAATGATATAACTGCTTCAGTTGCGGATCATGGTTGAGATCTGTTGGTAATCTACGTTAATATTAAGCGTAATGATGGCTTGAAATTTGACTTTCTTTTTCATGTAACTAACTTTTAACTTAGTGATAAATTTGATTTCAGTTAATGTGTCTGCTGATAGCTGATTCGTCTAAGTACCAGGCTTCTACTAATTCCTTGGAATTTTCGATGACTAACATTTCCATATTTTCCTATTCGAATTGGTGTCTGTAGTGGCCTTCAGGCGTGTATGTTAAAGAATAATCGTCGCGTCTTTTTAAAGCTGGTTTGTGCTGCCGGTTTCAGAGCCGAATGAGATGCTCCATCTGACTAATACAAGGTTTATAATAGTTCATGCAATTTATTTTATTGATGGTGTTGGTCTTCTGTTCTTCTTCTGTAGAATCTTGGTCTGCATAGTATTGAATCTAGCGGTTGCATTGGTTTTTATGAGATATCTGGTCAAGATGACTGTTAGTATTTCAACCGTTATTTCAGAAATATTCATCATATATTATGGGATGAATTTTCTTGTGGTTTCTGAAGATGGTTTTTTGTCAATAGTTTGATTTTGACGTGGACATTCTTTGATGAAACTGAAGACAGTTAATAGGTATACATATACATATTAATACATACATATTCCTTATTCCTTATTAGAAATGTATCATCCATATATTGACAGTAGAATTCCAACTTATTCATTACTTCTTTCAGTGGTCTATTCTCTGATTTAGAGAGGAAAACATCAGCTAGAATTGCATTTAATTGATAACTTATAACCGAACCATCAGTTTGTCTATAGTTTTCCTTGCTGAACACAAATGAACATTCATCATACATCTTAAAATAAGCCACTTCCTGTAAGAGGTAGAAATGTTCATGTTTATTTTTCGCTTAATAATTTCATCACATTTAAAATACACAGTCTCCGTCATTGGTACATTAGCGAACAAACAGGATACATTGGAAGATATCATAGGTTCCACTTAAATGCCTTATTTTTTCCCCAAATTCAAAGTTTACTTTTACAATATGTTTTACCACTTTGTTACGAAGAGGCTTGAGGAAATTCACCAACCACTTTGTTGTTCAGTGACTGAAGTAGTAAACCACATTTATGTGCTTTTGATGGCCGATACATTGAGCATACAGGTAGGCAGGTTCATCATCGTATTTGCGAACATTATCCTGCTTGGTCAAGCAAGGGACAAACAAGATCTATTCGTAGCTCTGTTTTAGCGCAGCTGGTAAACAATGAGCATAATGACAAACATTAATATAGCATTTATTCATCGCATTCCTACTAATCTTAATTTTCTTTAAGGAGTTCGTCTTTTACATACAGCTGAGGCAATAAGTATCCATGTGAAGAAGCTAAATCAGCGTGTTCAGAGGAATTTCTGCACTTATTTTCCTTAACTTGGCCATCACTACATGAATTTAAGAATCTGACGACTTCTCTCTCTATCTAAGCTTCTTAAAATTTATAATTGTCCAAATTATTTTCTTTTCTTTAATAGCCTGTTACGTAACCAAACTTAAACACTCGCCTATGCCTTAATTACCCTGCATTTTTCCAAAATTATGCGTTAAGCAATTCAGTCGTTGTAACAATTCCTACCTTCTAATTTTATTCGTTAATTATCACCCACTTGACACGTTGATACTGAGTAATTGTTGTTAACAAACATATTGCAATTAGATTGGTAAAAAAGTCTTGAATTGAATTAAAAATGCTACATATATTAGAGTAAAGCGGATGATGAGGATCTAATTGAAAAATACATATTTCTTCGCTCACTCCTTTTGCTTGCTGAATGACTAAATGTGGATTTTTCTATTCGTTTTTTCCTCCTACTCTCCTGAAGACTGGAGTGCTGTAACGTGTTTTAGTTCTTTCAAATAATGTTTGTGTACAGTATCCTTTGTGCGCTGTTGTAGCTAAGTATGTAGTCTCTGTGGATTGGCTTCCTGAATACTTGCGTTTATAGATTTCCAATGCTTGTTCTCTTAACTCAGACATCTAAGAAGAGAATTTTTTGTCGCATAACAGGACGTCAACCCACACAATCTTAATCCATCTACTGGATAAAATGTTAAGTTTAGACGTGTTATCATTAACTCAAATTTTTTGAATGTAATGGAAAAAACATTCTTACTTATTCTTGAACCTTCATCGAAGGCTATCACTGATCTTAAACATTGTACTTGCAAGCATGGTAGGTCTGTTTTGGATGCTGCCAATGCCTTCCATTGCAATACTATTTCCAATTTGGGCAGTGCTGCTAAATATATTAGATATGTCTTCCTGGATTACAAGTCTGCTTTTTACTCCGTGTCTAGGTATTTTCTGTTAAATAAGCTTGGATTGACAAGCACTGGGTGTTAAATAGATAACTGGTAACATTCTTATTTTTCTGACAGGAAGCTGTAAACTAAACACAAGGGGAATTCTTTCACTACGTTGCTTAATGTAAGCAGTTTACCTCAAGGCACTATTCTTTTTATTTTTTCTTCCTTCTCACCTGACTTGCCTTATTCTGTTGAAACTAATTTCGTTAAGTATACTGATAATCTTTCCATCACTGTGCTTATTCATTTGTTCAAACTAAATAGCTTTTCACCAGATATTAGACAGTCGTCACTGTAAAATGGTCTTAAGCTAGATTATTTCAATTATCTGTTTGTTAATTTAACCTTCAGACACAAATCAGATGTGCATGTACTTGTTCGTTCTCATGATTCTTGTAGTATAGAGGGCACAGAAGTAGCAGCTAAGACAAATGTTAAATATTTCTGATAAAGCCTTTTCTGGTAGTCCCACATCTTCTTAACTCCTAGAAAAATATTTCCTCTAACCGTTTACATAAGGAAATTAAGACATCCTACTATCAGTCAGCTTCTACTTTTACAATCTGTTAAACTACTGCAGTTTGCCCATTCTTCTTTATTACTCCTCCTTAATGCAAAAATGAGTGCTGATGAAAGTAAATAAGCCATACAGAGGTGTGGCGAATAAGGCCAAGAGTAAGTTATTCTTTCTAACCAAGACTTCTGTGTCCATAATCACTCTCCACTGGAAGCCACAAATAATAAATAAAATCACTTTGGAAGATCTAGATAATTAGTTCAACATTATTATTATTTGATTTATACAAACAAAACAATAAAGTTATGAACAGATGCTTTGTTTAGAATATCCAAAAGCTGTATTCTCGACAAGAGACATCAATGATGACATGGAAACTGTAGCAGCATTGAAGAATAAGACTTTTCATAGAACCATAACGGTAACAAACGCAGTGGTTCAAACATATTCAACAAATTTGATGAAACCATATCAGCTTAGACGTGTGCAAATCACTCATTACTTCCAGTAATAACGAGTCGATTTGAAATAAGAAATGACAAGTCCATACTTTAAAATTATTTATTTCATAGATAAATTCAAAAACTCTTGTCACGTTCCTAACAGCTTACTGAGTAAATCTTTTTGATATTCTGTAGTTATGAAAAAAAAGATGAACAGTAGTAATAGGCTGTTAAAAGAATGAGAAAAGCAACACTGGCAGTATGCATAAGTGGTCATCACGCTGAAGCTATAGAATGTTTATTATCACATGGGGATTGATTAAATATAAGTGAGAATCGACAGCTGGAATTTAGCAGATGAATTTATACAAATTGGGAACATTCTGTGAAAAATACAGTGTAAAAATATGAGAAAGTGTAAGTTAATGCTGGAAAATAAAACTTTACTACTCGAAGACTTTTTTAGATTTTGATCAAAAGGATCTTCAGCTTCTGTACTTCTCATCTTGGAACCTAAACATCAATAAAAAGAAGGTAAATTAGTCTCCATAGTTAATCAAAACCCACGTTCAATCATAATCACGCAAACAGTCTAATTTACAGTAGAAAAAGTCTACGCAGGGATGAGGGAATATAAACTACACATGAATTTAACTCCATCAATGTTCACTGTAATACACAGTGATATATTTCAATTTACAAAAATGTCAGGTATTACCATGATTCTTATAAAAAGGTACCTTATTTTCATAGTTATGTTCATCAGTCAGCAGATGAAGTAATTTTTTTAGCATCCAATTTAATTAATTAACATCAGGTACCATTTGCGCGCTCAGAAGATTCTGAATGCTTCATATATTTATACATATTGTAGTGAAACTAATTAACAAAACTTTTGTCTTAGTGCACTGGAATGAAATATCTATCATCGATTCATGAAGTATTTTCCGACGTCAGTCATAACATACAATTACGAAAAAGTAGACTAGTACATTTTAGACACATTTACAACTTTCAAGTAACAAAAAAGTAATCAAGGTCATCTGGGGATTTCTCAATCAGCTCCACATCCCCATTACCTATTTTATATACATATGTATATACTATTATGTGATTTAAAGTCTCAGGGCTTTCCCTGTTACCGATGAACACAATGGGTATAAATAACATAAAAGACAGATCCAGCGAAGAAAAGTTTCTTTACCGACGAAATCATCTTCAGAGGCTGCACAGTCGTATTTATACTTACAAAAAGATATAGTGGTCTATTATTGAGTAATAGGGGGTGACATAATTGATATAATTACTCAGAAGTGGCTTTAGAAGTGAAAATTAAAAGTTGTAAAATACGTGGTACTCAACGGAACAGAGATAGATATTTGATAAGGTTAAAATTGCTATTGAGTCAGAATAAAGGTATTTAACTGTCAATTTAACAAGTGTGAAGAGGGTGTGAAAATACACAAAAAGAGCATATGAGTGATAATAGTGAATCAATTATTAAAGCAAAAGCAAACTAAAAGTAAGATTTAAATTACAAAAAAGAAAAGAAAAAAATCGAATTTTTTTAAACAGGGAACAATTAGTGAGAAGGTTAAGACCAAGGTATAATAAGAGACTGGACAAACGTTTTCTGTATACAGAGTTCAGGGTTGTATTGATGAATTGCCAGCGCCTCCGCCATACACAAAAGCCGAAACCTGACGCCCTTTGTACCATTTGGCTTCACTTTGTAGATGATCTTGAAAGACGACTCCGGTGGAGATACGTGGCCTGAGTTCACCAAATGCTCGAGAGTTGAGCTAGTGATTGTTTTTCACTGTCCCTTCGCTAACCATGCCGGATAATGTTCATAGATGCTTTTGGAAAGTGTGAGCTTTTTCCGGCCAATGTAACTAGCTCCACACTAGCAGGTGAATTAATAAACACACGTTGAGGTGGCCCAAAGTTGCAGTTTATCCTCCACACATCCATTGATCATTTGTCGGCTGTAGAAATTGATCCGTAGCTTAACTGCAAAGAAGGTTTTTCTCAGTGATCTGCATAAGCGATTCTTTAGGATCTCAGCTGCCGTATCACCTTTAAATTCAACACTCATAAATAGCAGTTTCTTTGACACCGTCTAGGTTCTTTCAAGCTTTTCCCTTAACTTCATGTTTTTCTCGATAAATGTTGGAGGATGTCCATTCTCTATGAGGACTTGTCGCCCCAGCTCCCCATCATTTGTATCACATGAACATATCCTCCTTATTCTTGAGGTTGAGGACTGGATCAGATTTCACTTTCTTCTCAAAGGGACACAACTATGAAAACTCGTGTACTGACCAATCCATGTTGGTTTCCTGTAGATCGATCTTTGAAGAGAACCATCAGATCTCCTCTTTAGAAAAACATCCAAAAAATGGAATTCCGAGTTAATCTCTGATTCTGACGTGAAATTAATGGCATGATGGCAGCTGTTGAGCTCTTTAGTTCTCAATTCGATGTCGGCATTGTCGTCACATATGATGAAAGTGTCATCCATGTATCTTTAGTACAGATGGAAACTGTCGGTAGTAGGCCGTAAAATACTATTCTCCAAACTAGCCAAGAAGCAGTCTGCAAGTAAAGGGCCCAATGGTGACCCCATTGTCACTCCATCTCTTTGTCTATAAATCGTGTTATTGAACTTGAATTGGACATTTAGTGTGTACCTCACTAGTAGTTCCCTCAAGCAGTGAGTTGGAACACACACGTCTACATTATAATCCTCAATGAATTTTCATATAAAGCATATAGTTTCAGTGAGAGGAACATTGGCGGAAGGGGACGTAGCATCCATGGATATCAATTTCTTCCCGGATACATCTGCATCACTTATTGAATCGACGAATTCAAACGAATCGGAAACACTATGCTTGCAGAGGCTATTTCGGATAGGTAGGAGGATTTCTTCGAGCCATTTGGCAGTAGCATGATGTGGAGATTTGTCATGTCTAGGATTGGACGTAGTGGCACGTTCTCTTTGTGCAATTCCGGCAGACCATATAAACGGGTAATCACGGAACCAGAGGGTCGTATTTGCTCGAATAATTCAGAGCTGATAATCGATTCATTCTTCATCTTCTTCAGCATTTGTGTTAGCTTGCCTTCTATTTGCTCCGTTTGGTCTTTCTGGCTACTTTCTTTTGAAAATTTGTTTTCATCTGATAAGACTGATAACATTTTATCGATGTAGTCTTGACGATCCATCAGGACAATGCCGGCACCTTTGTTGGGGCGTGTCAGAACCAAGTCTTTGTTCTTTAGAATCTCACGTAGTTGGTTTCTGTGCTTGGCTGAAATCAATCTTTTGACATTTGGTTCCGTGTTGATGTACTAATAGCAGCTATTCAACACTGTAGACTTGAATTGTTCATATGATTTGTTGGACACTGCAGGAAGGTCATTTGCCTGCTGGATCAGTGCTTCAAAATGGACTTTAACATCCAAGTCACTCGAATTTGTCGAAATTATATTGGCCGCACAAAGCGAACGATTTCCAAACGCATCTCTGAACATTATCCGGCATGGTTAGCGAAGGGACAGTGAAAAACAATCACTAGCTCAACTCTCGAGCATTTGGTGAACTCAGGCCACGTATCTCCACCGGAGTCGTCTTTCAAGATCATCTACAAAGTGAAGCCAAATGGTACAAAGGGCGTCAGGTTTCGGCTTTTGTGTATGGCGGAGGCGCTGGCAATTCATCAATACAACCCTGAACTCTGTATACAGAAAACGTTTGTCCAGTCTCTTATTATACCTTGGTCTTAACCTTCTCACTAATTGTTCCCTGTTTAAAAAAATTCGATTTTTTTCTTTTCTTTTTTGTAATTTAAATCTTACTTTTAGTTTGCTTTTGCTTTAATAATTGATTCACTATTATCACTCATATGCTCTTTTTGTGTATTTTCACACCCTCTTCACACTTGTTAAATTGACAGTTAAATACCTTTATTCTGACTCAATAGCAATTTTAACCTTATCAAATATCTATCTCTGTTCCGTTGAGTACCACGTATTTTACAACTTTTAATTTTCACTTCTAAAGCCACTTCTGAGTAATTATATCAATTATGTCACCCCCTATTACTCAATAATAGACCACTATATCTTTTTGTAAGTATAAATACGACTGTGCAGCCTCTGAAGATGATTTCGTCGGTAAAGAAACTTTTCTTCGCTGAATCCGTCTTTTATTTTCTTCATGATGCGATTGGTATGATATGACAACGATTTTCATGGTGATACTATAGTCGAAATTTTCCCTCAGTATGACACAAGGGGGCTTCGTATACGTCATTGTCGAATCACTGGCTATTCCGAATCTCAAACTGAACCTCTATGATCAAAAGCGATAGATTTACTCAGTCACCTTACCAAACTATCTTCTCATAATTTGGTTTCATTTCATTGTTTGATGCCTAATTTTACTTCTGTTAATAATGATTTTATCATTGTCAATGTTAAAAACGTTGCATTTTTAATGCAAAATTCATTTAAACATTTCACCGTCTTTTTTATCCATTTCTGTTCATTCAGACAGATTAGGGTTTTTTAAATTTATTACGTAACTGCAACTTATGTTTCTTGATTCCTACTTGCTGACTGATCTCGAAACTATCACTCTCATTATATCAAACATATTTTAGTCTACAGTTACCAGCATCTGACTGGTTTTATGAACTATCTGCTGCTGTACACCTGGAAGTAACTCGAAAACAGAACTTTCTTCGCTACCATGCCATCTTTTTTATGCTTTGAGGTTGTTTACCCTGTATATGAGGAGAACTGGTGGACTGTTGTCGTATGTATCTCCAAACCTCAATCTTATATCTCAAACACTCATTACACAATAAGATTTACGTAATGCTTTTTTCAGTGTACATTGTTTAAATACAGATAACATTATATTATTGAGGTAGATTTCTGTAAGGTTATCACAATTTCTATACCTGTTGTATGTAGGTTGATTGAGCTTTCTTCTACTGATTCCAACTGCGTACCGGGAATTTTTCGACATGACCATATCCCTGAATTATATTTCGTTAGCTTACCAATATTTAATCTACTCGCTAATGTTGTCTGATTGATCCATTTTGTCTGTATATCCGTGTATAAATTTTTCAATTTTAAATGATTATCAAGAATAGAAAGTTTTGAATTCTCATAAATTTTGGTATCCATTTTAGGATATATTCTGTTACCGTTATAATACCACTGAATTGATGATGTTGATGTTGGATGACTGAACTGAACCAGACATGTTAATGAATGAAATTGACCAGGATAACTAATAATATGGACACCTGAGGAAAGCAATAATAAAACAGTAGTTTGTAGACACTTCTAACTATAAAAAAGTACATTTATCCAAAAAGCATTTAACATTCTTAAAACCAGACTTAACATTTAGTGTATTTAAAGGTCGATGTTCACTTTAATGAAGCTAATACAAACGGATATTTCATTTTTGCCGTATTCAAGTCGACATATAATATAATTCTCCATGTGGTCAACTAGTGTTGTATTTTACTGTAAGATATAAATGGTAAGTACACTGACTCTGACACTTTTGTAAGATATTGTTTGTATCTTGATGCTATGGAAGATGGACTACACTTTTCAACTCTTCAAATCCTGTATGCATTTATCTTATGAGGTGTTTACTTCTAGCAACTCCACCCACAAAACTTAACCAAATTGCTACTAAAACTTCAACGCACAAATATATTAAAAATTCTAAAATTACAAATAGTGACCTTATTTTTCGCTGGAATCGGGGAAGTGAAATGACGCAGGCTGGTGAAAGCCTTCGGGAAGCTAGTCAGCCGATGTGCCTTCTTTCGATGAAAGCAAAAATAAGGATGGGGACGTGGAATATTCGTACAATGTACGAAACTGGAAAGGCTGCTCAGGTAGCCGCAGAAATGAGAGGATATAAAATAGAAGTGTTGGGGATCTGCGAGAGCAGATGGAACGGATAAGGAAGGAGCCAACTACCAACTGCAGAGACAATAATCTACTCCGGTCACCCAGAGGACAATCACGAGCACACCGAGGGAGTAGCCATCATGATGTCACCAACAGCGGCTAAAGCTCTCATGCAGTGGGAACCAATCATCTCCAGGATAATGACAACCAGGTTCAACTCAAAAGGAAGGAAGATTACAATCATTCAATGCTACGCGCCTACAAACGTCTCAGAAAAAGAGAAGAAGGAGGATTTCTACAGTCAACTACAAACAGTAATGGACAACGTCCCAAATGGCGATTTCAAAATCCTGATGGGTGATATGAATGCGAAACTGGGAGGAGACAATACAGGAAGAGAACTCACCATGGGTCGTGAGGCCCTCGGTAAACTGAACGACAATGGTGAACTCTTCTCAGACTTCTGCGCCTTCAATGATTTGGTGATTGGTGGCAGTGTGTTCAAACACAAGGATATACACAAGGCGACATGAATTTCACCAGATGGACACACCAAAACCAGATAGACTTCATTTCAATCTCAAGGAAGTGGAGACGGAGCCTACTGGACACAAGATCGAGGAGAGGAGCAGATGTGGGTTCAGACCACTATCTAGTACAAGGGACTTTCAAGGTGAAGCTAAACGCCTCGAGGATAGCTGGGGATAGGCCACGATGCAAGTTCAACACTCAAAAACTGAAGGACCCAACCACAAAGGACACTTTCACTGCAACTGTCAGAGCAAAGCAGGAAAGACTACGTGACATCACGGAAGAATCATGCGTGGAAGACCATTGGAACTCTCTGAAGGTGACTTTTAACGAAACGTGTTCAACGGTTTTAAGGAGGAAGAAGAAACAAGACAAGGAATGGCTCTGAACGGACGCTTGGAGGCGTGCAGCTGAAGCCCTATATTTCACTAGGCACCCAAGGGGACAATAATAATATTGTTTACTTCTAAAGATTTTTGTCAAATGAGATTAGCTTTTTACTCCATTTAATTCTCTCAGAGAAGCAATGTTGACGATTAATCTCTGTTATGATAAAATCCTGATTATGTCATTTGTAGATTTTAATTGGCATACAAATTTAATGATGTCACATTTGTGTTCATTGAAGGTTCTGAAAAATGTTGACGGATATGAATCTCAAATGATGATGTAATGGTAGTGATAATGTACATCTTTTGTAACCTGTCTTCATCCTACAGTTACCTCAACTCTATATGGTATAAAACTAATCACTTCACAGCCATTCTCCACAGTGAAGACATAGAAGACAGAGCGAGGGAAGAAAAATTTATTTCTCCAGGTAAAAGGCTAGGACAGCTTTAAATGTAGAATCTCCAAATAAACAAAACATACTGAGGTATTCTTAAGTTTCTCTCCAGTTTGAATTCCGGTCGATACTACCTCAGACATATCGCTGACCTACCAAAAATGTTGTCATTCTACCAGTTTCTGCTACATATCACGTTAATAGAATTGGTTCTAGAGGTATTCTGAAATTATTTCGTAAAATTACTTGTGATGTTATATTCATTTCAAAAAAATTTCAGAGGTTTTTGCTATCCAACGAATCATCATGGCCTGGGTGTTGATTGGATTTACAGACTATAACTTCGTGGAGTACTCTTAAATTCGGTTTGTTCACGGATAAGTATTTTTCCTTAAACACCGTTTGGTAGACATGTATGTAACCAGATTAGTGTTCTAGAGAGTTATGACAGGTGTGGAGCGGCCGCCAAGCTACCAACGAAAGTCGAATCTCAGAAGATGTGAAGACCCACGAATTATCTTCAAGTGACTCATCAGTTAAAAACTTAACATGAAGAAAGAAGTTTTAAGACAGGAGGTGACATATTATGAGTTAGCGTTTCCTAACTTGTGTATGACGTGGGCTGAAGTTCATGTCATTGGATTTTATTTGTGCATGGTATAGTTTGCACACTTTAAATTTGTAATTTATTAGTAATGCGAAGTGAGCATATAATTAGATACACTTTCTGCTCTTGTTAACTATTCTTCAAGTAACAAATCTTTGCTGTCTCAGTGTCGGAATAGTAGTCGTGTTACTATTTTTCAAAGTAACAATAAGAACGAAATCAAACTCAATACAACTTTGCATAGTCGGAAACTGTTCAGCTAGTTTTAAGTTTTTCTGTATTGAAAAAGTAGATAATGACGAATTTGTGCACCTGACTTTTCATCCACTTGTGAAGTTGTAATAACTATGATATAAACAGTGCTTGATAAAGTCTCAAGACAAAATGCCTTCACATACTTCTGGGGAGAGAGAGACTTGTATAATACGTACATCAAATTAAGAGTACTGTGTTTCAACGTTCAGCTTCATACTAGGATACATGTAAAATACCAACTCAGTATGCTCACTCAAACATACTGACTATAGTAGGCAGTGAAAGACTTTCTAGTGGTTTACTGCCATCATCCTTTTGTGTACAGTACCAACAATAATTCTTTAGTGTAACAGCTAAGCACAGATCACTCACTGGATAAAAACTATAGTTAGCTTATTGTTTAGGGTGAGTGAAGTATGTTTCAGGTATGTTGAGGAAATCCATATCCTAACAAATGGTGGTCTGAAGATAAAACCAGTTAAAGAAAAGTTAGTATTTACCTACTTACGCTTTATTTAGACAATAATTGTTCATTTCTGGGCATGCTTTTAAGGTACCTGCACAGACTAAGTATTTTTAATTATAAGCCAAGTCCTACGTTGAATAATTTATGTATTACTTTTGATGATTCATTACTGTTTATATTTTTTACCTCACTGTGACAACGGTAACAGCAGTTTAGCCAGAATAACTACTCAGTGCTCTTCGTGAGGCTATCTTTATTGACAATCTAATGACTTACATACACAGATATATTTAGTATGTCAGTCAATTAATTTTACCAAAAATAATTTAGTATTTAAAACACCTGTACTTTACACTGTCAGTCTTCCTGTATAATTTAATAATTTAATATTTATTGGGTTCTTCTAACTGTATGGTTGTCATTGGATACTGGTAAACATTTTACGTTCAATTAGTCCACACTTCTGACAGCCAGAAATAATCTTTACTTCATGTATTTAAATGTTAACTGTATTATCATTATTATTTATTACACCTCTTTATATTGATTTTCACAGTTTGTCTACCATTTCAGTTTTGCTTTTTCGTAGAGTGGAACAACTCAAGTGGTCAGTTAAAGTAACTTTTAGGAAGTTCTACAGTATAACACTATGTCAGTACAGATTCTCTTCTGAGTGTTTTGAATATTCTATGCTTGCACATTTACACAAAATCAAGTGAACTGTTACATCGTGTTTCGTAGTAAAAAGGCATTAAGAAGTGACGTTAATCTACATTAAGCGTAATTTTTAATGAATAACAAGTGTGACAGAACTACTGTCGTGGTAGGAGTTCTCCGTCGTCAAGTAGGTAGTTTAAAGCTACTAGATAACTCCATAGCAAATTATGTCAGGTAACAGAGTTGTTTATTTCAAGGATTGAAACTGTGCTGACATTCCACTCAGATGACAGTAATTGAATTTTGAATATAATCATAGAATTTATCGGATGCCGCTCTAAACATCAAGACAACCAGTAATTTTCAAACTGTCTAGAGTTAAGAACAACTGCCTTGTTTAGTAAGTAAATGATTTCAAGTATGAAAGATTTACAAACTAGTCACTTGAAGCGAGTTAATCAGTCTGATATCCTGACCAAACCAACTGAAATTAAGTGAAAATCTTTTCAGTTCTTAGGTCATGGCGATTTGACTTGCAAACAAGAATAATAATAACATTTGACAGAGAACTCGGCTAGTTATTGCTCATTCATATTTCATCACTTCATTAGCTATATGTATATTTTTTTGATTATAGCTTGATTCCACACCGTATTTTCTGTACAAGTATGGAATTTTCAGCCCAAATTTTGCAGGTCAACCAATTGATATCAGGTGTGCGGTGGCAGACGACCGAAGCCCGGACGAAGTGCGTGGTTGGCGAGAGTCCTAACTGCAGTGTCACCGATGCACAGAGACCGGTTAAAAAAAGTACCGAAATAACTAGCATTTGCAGCCAAGTTATGATGTTGAGATGTGAGCATCTAAAAGTAACGGTTGATAAAATCATGTAGTTTGATGGTGAAATTTCAGTAGTCAAACACCACAGCATGAAGAATACTAAATATTCACTAAGCTAACAGCATACTTAGCATTTCTGGCAATGAGTAAAAATCATTTTGAATAAAATAATACCTATATACAGTCCCAAAAAAAAACAAAAAAACATTTTGTTTGATTATGATGATACAGAAAAAAAATGGCAGTGAACATTAATTACAAGAGAATTATTACCCGTCTTACTTTTTCGTTTACTTGACGCTCTCCAAAGAGTATTTTGTATCGTATCATCTTTAACGTATTCATCATTCAATTTAGTCGCATCCGGTTCGGTTTTATGAGCTAATTTTTTAAAATTTTGTTTTAATTCACATACATTTAAATAAAAAGTGTTCAGTTTGTTTTCGTCCAGAATGCGTATTCACGAGAAAGTTGATGTAATTGGCATTCATGCATAAATTAAGCAGTAGACAGGGAGAAAAAAAATGTTGTAAAACGTAAAAATCAAATGATTTTTCAATTATAGACGAATTAAAGTTATAAAATACAATGTCAGGATGTTAAGTAAAAGAATTTGACCAACTATTTTACGGATAATTATAAATTAAACATTCCGAATTTATTTGGATTATTTTTGTTTAAAATACTATGCTAAAACGTTAAGCAATACATTAACTTTTATTATTTCGTTCTCTAATCAAATTTAGGGTTTATTGGTGAATACATGATATGCATACTATGTGGTTTGTTTGTTCAATCAAGAAGATTTTCTGTGATTTCATTTTCAAAGCAAATAATTATTGTTCATTAAGCAAATGACATTATATTTGAAAAATAACAGTCTTTGAGAAACCCGATAACCGGGAATGTCACTCTGAAATCAGTATCTGGGGACTTTTTCTTAATAAGATGGAACTGAAGCTCTGGCGACGGTATTTTTTGAGGTCAGATGACTGAGGACCACCGTTCTTATTCACCCAAATCAACTGATGAGCGTTTCAGTCTAAACGCTGTAATAGTCATGACATTTTTTGTTTTAATTGTTCAGACTGCGAGAAGTTACCAGGAATTATTTGAAGTCCATCGAAAATATAAATTCAAGTAAATATGGCTATGCAACTAGAGCAATGAGGAAAATGCTGTTAGATATATTGCCAGCAAGCACAAGAACTGAGTAGAACACTCAGTGAGTAAAATAAAGAGAATTTTCTATCGTGTTAAATACAACCGTATGGCTTTTCGATTATAAGCATTTTTTATGATACTAAAACAATTTTAGAGTTGACATTATCTTTTTGTTTATGTACAGCACTATAATATATATTGCTGAAATCAAAACAGGAAGACAAAGCGAGAAAGCGAGACAAAGCGTCTTATAATAAATGACGTTTTTTTATTGCAGTTCCAAGAGTCTTTCTAAAAACTTCAGTCTAATGGGTGTCAGCAAGTCGTTACGTCATTGTTTGATTACCTACTCAGAACTAAAGTAATTTGTAAATGTTCTAATATACATTCGTTATTAACAACAGAATTTCCCATCAACAGTCTTCTTCTCGTTTGTCATTGTTTCAACCAAATGTGTTTTCAACTAACTGTGTGATATTCAAAACTGTTTTCATACACTGAAAATCAGTCTTGTTGGTTTCGGTATTAACGTGTTTGCATGCAGTTTGATTTTCTAGAAGAAACTGATTGAATTTCTCACTTTATGAACACCAAAGCATAGAGTGATATGCAGTTAGGTAGTGCCAAAATCAAATAAATTATGCACATAACTGAACATTATGAAACAGGCCAAACAATTAAAATGGTTGATTAGCACACAAACTAACCAATAACTTTGAGGTAGAAAAATTTCTCTTTGATGTCAGCTAAATTAATCTGACAAATATAAGTTCCGCTGTCAGCTTCTGTGACTTGAAATATCATTAGAGTCCAAGATTCAGGATTTGTCCGGTCAATTTCATAACGTGGAAGAGAGATTTCATTTCCTACTGTCAGTGGCATTGGTAAGTCTTCTTTCCACCACGACATCTAGAATGTTATGTTTAGGAATACAGAATGCTGAGAGTAATAATAATAATACTGTTTAATGAATAAATAGAGTAAATCGTGTGCGTATTAACACTAAAATCCAGAATTTGTTACTAGCTATAAATGGACAGAAGAATATATCAATTGTCTCCTTTCATAACTGACGTAACAAGTGAGACGATTTGAAACATTTTTCAAACGTCCATATACAAAGAGAGTACATAGGCTTAGCAAATTTACACCCTACTTTAACAAGCAATGGTAAAGATTTCAAAAAATTACCTCATTCTACTTCATAAAGTTCTTTTCCTTAATAAACTCGAACAAAACAAGGAAAAAAAACGGTGCAGGAGTGAATGACATTCTTTTATCTCTTTAGTTCTTATAAGCTGCATACAATCTAAAATAATTTGAATAGCAAAGTTGAAATAAGAGTCGGTACACTTCAATCAATTAACTTGAAAAACGGGGGACAGCTACATGACGTAATTATAATGCTATAAGAGTTGAATAGATACAATTATTTTGTAATCAATTGGCATACTCTGACTTGTTTCATTCTTACCACATCTATGTTATCTTCTTATTTCACTGTTCTTTATTCTAATAATTTTGCTAACTCCGAGATGAATATACATATGTACGTATACATATAATAAACGAGCGAACTAATATCTCTTATAATCTTATAAATTAAACTATCAGAGTAATGGAATAAAGTACCGTTGAAACCCCTCTTTCTTGAAGTTAGTTAATTGAAGTAAGCGGACCTTTCTTGAATTCCGATATTTGAATTGTTTAACGGTATGTGCAAATCAAAAGAATCAACGATATTTAAAAGGTGTCACCATTGTCATGTCTTAGCCACTATCATCACGCAAACCTCCTACCTGATACACTCATATTATTTGGCATAAGGAGAAGAAACGTCTCTGTGTATTATCATTTTCATCATTTAGGTTTCTTTTCAGTGATGCTGTGTGTAAGCAAAGCAAAACCAACTGAAGTCCTCATAATGACGATTGCGAATGACGTAAAAAACTGACAATCAAATAATCCTCTAAAGGGTGCTGAGGTTACGTAAACAATGGCACTTAAGTCTGTGATTTGTGTAGATGTTTATGATAAAGTCAGTGATTAGATCAACTAGTTAAATTAATCATGACAAGTCATTGCATGGACCATACAAAACATATTTCGTGGCAGTGATTGTAGTAAGATGAATGCTTTTCCTAGCAGACAGATCCCGAAGGTAGATAGTTTCTGCTGCTCCGATAGGCAAGCTTTCAGTTCCACTTTGGATATCAATCATCAAATTAATATCAACCTGTGAAGCCGAATTATGTCAACTGATCAACATTTGACAGTCTGATCAGCATAAAACATTTGTTTTATATGATTCCTAACATGGTTTTCTTCTGTAAAAATTTATGAACCGTACTGAATTCAGTTATTATTGCACGAATTGTACGGGTGTTCAAGTAAATCTTTGACTAAATAAGTGAAAACTAAAGCGACAAAATCTATTTTGTACAAAGAAACTATTCATTTCATGATAAAATTTATTTAATAGCTTACCTTACAAGTAATTAAAAGTAGATCTCAGTTTCACAATTTGTTCAGAAAAAAGAACTTTACGGTGTAAATGAACTCATATTTCAGTTAGTCCACTGTGAAGTATTTTCTGCTGTATACATCAGTTATTATGCTTAACTACTCTTTACAGAAACAAACAGACATAAATCTGTAGCCCAGTTTATGTATCATACGTGTATAAAAGCGTTCACCATGAATATTTGTCGAGACATACATATTCATAGTACAGCGACCAAGACACATCATCAGAAAAGTTGGGATTCTCAAAAGACATGTTCAACATATATTTATGTATGCTAGCGAATCGTGAACAAGTTTTACGCTTCGCATAACCGATTATCTCTCAAAAACCTGTTTTCTAAAAGGAGACATAACAAATTCACTTTTCTAGACAATGCAATTGCTTGTATTTGCTAAAATATAACGGAAAAATTAGGTGCAGTTACAATAGTGTTCCATATGTAGAAGAAATATTCTCTCTTTGATTCAGTGGATTTGACTACCTCAAAAATAGTCTATTTTACAGAAAAAAACGTTTTATCTTATTTAACCAAATCTTGTTTCCTTAAGGTTCATGGTTTACACCTTTGATTTATGCATATATATTTATTTGTTCGCTATATACGTGAATGAAATATATATATATAGCATAGAGGGCACCGAATTTAAAGCTTAGTCAAGTAATAAATAACTTGGAATAGTCCTATCTTTTGTTCCTTTCTGGACAACCCATATCTTTTTGATTTCTAGGAAAGTGTTTCATCTAACCTTCTTCATTAGAAGACAATTAGGTATCAGTCAACCTCTAATTTTGCAGCTTGTTTACTCTTGCGTCTTACTTAAAGTTCTTTAATGCTCCGCCTTAGTCATTCCTGTATTACTCAAAAATGACCATGCGACATTGCGAAGGATATCAAAGCTTGTTAGTGGAATATGTGATGTACCACTAAGTCAGCTCGTTACTATGGTAGCTAACAGATACCTGAGCCCCTACTGTCTGACTGTCAGCACCGTTTTTATCCACAACTCTCCCCTTGCATCTCGTCAGGTAGGACTATAAGCCATTATAAAAGACTACATGCTAGCCAAATAAGTATAAAAACTCTGCGATAACCTATTTTGGCTGACGTTCTAAGCGTGAAACTAATAACATAATATGTAATTAGAAAAACATAAATGGCTCTTTGATCTTCTCCGATTTGTAATTTACAGCGATACTATTTCCATTAGTTAATAATGTAATTATTATCATTTTGTACATTTGCTACTGATTACGTCAAAAAATCACTATTATCAATTCTGGTTACCCAGACCATGTAATTTTGTTGTTGTTTTTGAGTAAATCAGATGCACCATTGCACCAAACGCTGAGAACTCTATGCTTTGTCACCAGTACTGTTTTGGAAAAAGCAAATCACGATTATTTTTTTATTCCTTCACGTTCCCAATGGAACATAGGGCTTCAAGTAAGAGGCTTGAAGTTTCTTTAGCAGTGATGTTTATTTTTACGGGATGGGGTTGCTAGCCTCACGCCCAACATTCCCTCTTAACCAGACTTACTACTGGCTTATCGAGGTAGAGGTGTGGTGAGAGATGGTTGCTAGCCAAATTGGTTGACAGTAATTGAGGTCAATGTTAGTCATGTGAAAACAAGGTCAGGGTGGACAGGTGGATCCAGTTAACATATAGGTGAACTGACACAGCCACAAGAGATGCAAGGTTAACTTTGTGTGAGAAACAACTAATCAACAGACTGTATTCTCTACTAACATTAACCTACAATAATGTACATCAAAATCTAGAAATATGTGTTGATTTTTCGTAATAAAGTATCTGTTGCCTGGCCCTTGTCTTCTGTTTTTACAGAGGAGTGCGTTGGCCGGGTATCGAAACCCGGACCACATGAATGGTCGGCGAGCATTCTACCGCTGTGCCACCGACGCATCCACGATTATATGCATACATATACATACATATATGTCGTGATCTAAGTACATGCCAAAAAACGATTAGATACTACTAGATATTTATCAAAGACTCTACCGTAAAAATTACATCGGTGTCTATATGCGCAATCAGTATGCCCGTATAATTGGATACATTCGATTTGTTTCTACTTTCCATTTAGTAAAATACCAATTAAGAAATATGTATTTTATGAGCAGTTTGATTATCCTTACTGACGTGTACCTGGTGTCTTTATTGCTTTTTTTCATCTTTACACAACACTTCAACTTATTTATGCTTCAGTGATTCAGCTCGATAAGTATTTGTCTAAAGGCTTTCAGTCATTATACATCATTTTGTGACGTTTAGCTTCACTTAAACTTTTGGGTAAATGGCTTTTTGTTTGATTTTCAAGATGTAAGTATATACCGATTTTACTTTACATACACGCGAAAGAAGATAAATTGGTAAGTAAGTATCAATCTTATCTTATTTGTACCTACTCTATACCTAAGCGATTATTTGTTATCATTTTAGGCACATATCGATTAGAGCGTTGCTTACAGCCATGGTACACTAACGGAATATACAGTTACCTCATAATCACATAAGCTGCACTAATATCATTATTTTTTATAAGAAGTAGTCCCAATGGTTATTATTTGCGTGACTGAGTAATTAAATGCTTGACGGTCTGGCATTTGAAATGAGTGACATTGTTTCCAATATCAGTGCAAACAAATTTAGTCCAGATGATGCGTTCAATGTTAGTACAGACAGTTGCAGAAGACTTCATTTCTTGTTAAGCCCATCTAATCTGCAGATTATTTACAATCAGTTTTGTTTCAGGAAAATACACTAGAATTTTAAGAAAGTGAGTAATTCACATTTACTCCCCACATTTTCCCAATGAATTAAAATGTATTTATAACTCATCTATCTGAAAGGTGGATTTAGGCATCAAATTCATCCAACGTCAAATTGTTTGTAAACATCTTATCTACAATCAATAACAGCATCAGGCAATAATGGCAATGACTGTCTTTTAAACTTGTTTCCTAAATCGTAATCATAAATCAAGCAGTTATGTGTTGTTTTATTTATTTCAGGCCAAAATATCAGAAATGCACAGGACTATCAGTTTTAATCCTTTTCTTTATTCTGTTGATTATTTATTTGTTCCGATTTTTCAGAACGGAATATTACTGTCTGGTAGACAGATGGATATTAATACTTTGACAAAATTGTTGCAGTGACTTTCGAAATTGACTCTGTCCAGAATTGCAACAATGGTTTCATCTTGTAGCAGTCCATGAAATCACGATGATTATGATAATAATAATAATGATAGTAAACAATCCACATAATTTACAAACACTTGCCATTTTCTCTAATTCAATTTTAGATTTTCCTGTCGAATCCTCAGTGGGAACATCACCACTCACTGCAGAATGCAGGTGCATTCAGATGACGAGTCCCAAATAGGATGAATGCGCATCCTGGATTGCACTGCTAGTAACTATCCACAAATTAACTTGCTATTTTGATTGCAGCATCAATAACTGAAACACAAATTATTTCTCATAATCATTCACTATATTCACATAACCTGATAACTTGCTTTATATTTTCTTATTAACTGCTATTTTTTAAATGAGATCTCAGTCGTCTTTGCACGAGGCTACAAATTGCCTGGCACAGTTACTTCAAACCCTGCTTGACCGGTTAGTGAGGCATCGCATCAAAATATATCTTTCTATTTATTCATAAAATAAGAGATTTGAACACAACGGACAGACATAGGGCATCTCGTGGTATTTCATGCTTAATCCCTAAGGCATCTCTTGTAGAAATCTGCTATATGCATCAATGATAGATGTGGCGTTATTTTTGTTGCACGTGTTCAGTGCAGATTAGACGACTAAGGAATCAGTGACTAACCTCTCTTTCCACATAACTAATTTGCTTTTTTACTAGTAGATCGGAGTCAGTTAGATTATTGAAGCCAGAATGATTGAAAAATTTAATTAAACTGGTAAAAATCAAAACAGGGTTTGAGAAAGTAAGAAAGTTAGGTGGAGAGGTTAGTTATTGAGTCGACATCAATCTATTCCTGATATTCAGAAATTTCATTAAAGAATAGCAGTGTGGGAGCTTTTATAAACCAAGTTAACGAGTCGTATGCAAACATGCGCGATTAATTGTGATCAAGTTGATTGGCAGTTATTAACAGTGTATCAGTTTGTTATATCGGGTAAACTCATCTAGTGGGGAAGGACTGATATTATTATTACTAACTGTACTGAACTGTTTAATGTGTGTTAAAACATACCTGCTTGTATGAATATTTAGACAAAACGTTTGCTTGCCTCTTCGCGAAATGATGAACAGTAAGTAAACTATTAGTGAGAACAAAATTACTGGCTGTGCAACAGATATATGCACTCGTTGGTAGAAAATGATTTCTTCGAAATGACTAGTCAAGTGTTTGATTCTCAGTTTGATACTGGTAAACAAAATCGGGCATACATACATATATATAATGCTAGTTTATTCATAATTATGGGTGATCACAACTAGAAGAAATATATATGGAGGATCTATAAGTTTATATTTTATTCACAGCATGTAAGTGTTAAAATCGGGTTGACTAAAAAATTCTGAGAAGTAAAATATCGCTTCGTTCCATATGTAATTTTTTTGTATGAATAACTCATATAATTAGGACATGCATATACTTAAAATAGTTCGCCTGAAGTTCTTTATAAACACTTTCTGACTGACATATTATTATATTCGGAATGACCCTATTTAACCCTGAAAGAAGTAATCATATTGAAGAAGGAAAATAAAATAAGTGTGGTTGCATGTCTTCCTTTAATAATATATACATATTAAAACATTATCTGAGTAACGACGAACTCATATGGTTTTTGTTGTCAACAAGTGCTTCCTATAATTTTATTTCCTCAATGTAAACAGTGTGATTCTCTGTGTCCTCTTTGCATGTAATTACTGTGATGCATATGTCTAAGAGATAATTAATCTCTATCTTAATTCATATACGACTGACTAACAGTTCTTATTTAATTAGGTCATCTTATGGTCATTCGTATTTTTACCTCTTGTAATTACACGAAAAATAGAGTGCTGCAAAGCAGAATAAAGATGGGCAGAGGAAATATATCTATAACTTTGTATGTGCTTTCAAGACAAGAAGGTTTTTACATTTAGATTTCAATGGATATTTCATGTAATTTATCAACAGATATTCAATGTCGTATCCACGAATTTTAATATAGTTGCAAAATTAAGGTAATTTCAGAAAACGTCTTCTGTCTTATTACAGTCGAGGTTGAATCTTCAAATAGACATTCATTGACTGATTGGCTAGATCTGATCATATGTGTACTAAGCCGATTAGTAATGAATAAGTAAATGGAGAATAACTGAAAAGGAGACAGTCACAGTGCTTTCATTTCATGGCCAATACTTTTCACATGTACCATTCAAAACAAAACTAAATTTTACAACCAACAGACTTACGACTGTAGAGGAGAAATCAATATTTTTTACTTTACAAGGAAGTACAGCAGTGGAATTTTTGACTGAAGTTATGTACACAGGTTGGTCATGATCAAAATCAGGCTCATCCGTAACTTCTGCAACAGATGATGATGGTTTTGATGGTAATTTTGACGGTGAAGAATAGGAGGAATATGATGTTTTTGAAAAGTTCGAAAACAAACCGTTTGTGCTCACAGAAGAGAAGTTAGGTCTGAATGAACTAAAATATGAACCAGATGGACTGTAAAATTCTGGCTCTTGTATTGCTGGCTGTTTGCGAATGTTTCTCAATGTGGAAGAATTTCCATAATTCAGATTAAATGAAGGCTGAATTGTCCCTTCTGAATAATTCTGAGATGTTTTTATTAGACGTTTCCTTCTCTCTATCATGGTCAATCTGGTTTGATTAACTTTAGCTGGGTAGTTTAAATTGTGGTAGTCTGATGTCATTAACTGTTGTTTATCTGGATTCATTTTGGTGTTATTCAGTGACTTTTCATATGAAATAAAAGGCATGTAAATAACTGTTAAAGTCACAAGGTAAACATTTAAACTTCTTGAATAGATCGCCATCCATATGAAATTATTTGAAATAAAGGAATTATGTTGTTGAAATTTTGACATTTGAGCTCCTACAAAAGTAAAATTAATAAACAGAATGATTTCACTGAAAATTTAGTAGTAAATTTCACAAAAAATAGTTGGTTTTCAAGTTAAGTAAGACCCAAGTAGAAAAGACAAATTTATTTTATTATTTCTTTTTCGACTCCAGAATCTCACAGATGTTAATGTCAGTCATCGTATTCACACAACTTCTATAAACGTTGAATAACTTTGTGTGCTGAAGGTACCCTAGGTGATTTAAGACTGGAACTCCAGACATACTAGCAGTGAAAATTTATTCTTATTAATGCTTTTAACAAGAAAGTACTTGTTTGATTATTCGGAAGTTATTATCTAACAATAATCACCAAAAAAGTTTTGTTTCCATTTTACGCAAATTTCGTGTTCTCAATGCATAGAGAAATGTAATGAGCATAATTTGAGAACTGAACATCATGCTGTTTACTGTTCAGCATTTGTATTTGTCAGGCTTAGGTTATCCTTCAGAATAAACAACAAACACTAATATATTAAAGTAGTGATTATCATTTGGAACTGCTGTTCACGAAATCACAATCTACATTTTATTGTGGTACTGTCTTATTTAGTTGAAATGGCGAGTTTATCAGCACTTACAGAATTGTTTTTCAAATAAAATTCCCTATGTAACTTAAAATTTCGACTACTTTTCCATCTTCGGACGCATTACTGTTATGCTAAGATTATGAAGTGCTGTAGCCTCAATAACTAAAATGCTGTTTTATTTTGATATTAGCATCCTGATTTTGAACTTATTAGATGATATTACCTTTTTGGACTGTGGCGATGCTTATTCAGCATTCTGATGTCTTTCTTGTCTGACTAGGATTGGATATTTGCATCTTAATAAAATTAATGTACATTTTAGTCTAATTGTATCTGAGTTTAAGCACAACAGAACAAATGTTGTCATTTTATTCTTAGTTTGATGAGAAAAAGTAATACATTACATGTCCGTTGTAATAAGAATTCGTTCTAAGACAAATTAAATTACGAACATTGTGTAAGACATATAACCCCTTAATTCACTTTTTTCCTTTATTCAAATTAAATAGCCTAGCATATATCCGAACAACTGCTTAATAAGTTGAGACAATTTTCCTTGGAAGTCATCCATTTTTGCTGCTTCAGTTAAGATAAATAGAATAAGAGTTGAGATAAGAGTTTTTAAAATGAGTTAGCACTTGCTAATTCTAGATAAATGGATAGTATCACTGATAATCTATATGAACAGCCGTTGCTGCATTCCCTTGCAAAGTATCTTAATTCAGAAGCTAACTGAAAGAAGCTTAGGTTAAAAGTGGGATGCAATGAATATGCGGAAATAAAGAAAGCTACAAAATATTGAACTAGGTTTATTAAAAGTGGTCAGAATATTCTGTAATTTTATAACACGTTCCGTAAAGAATTTGTGTGAAAATTTTGAATGTGTATCTCAGTCACCAGTGAAATTAACCTGAAGTTCTAAATGTAATCTTTTTTTAATTGGAGAAGAATTTTATAAGTTCTGGGCAGTGTTCCAAATGCTAACTCGTTACGTTTGAATTCCTGTAGAGTTAAGTATCGTGTCTATGCTATGGGCTTTAGGTGACTAAAGGCAAATATTACGGTTAGCAAAAACTCCATTCTGTCCTAATATAGGAGAATATTCTGTATGATCCTTTCAAAATGATAAATGATAATCAAACAGATATACAACTATTTCGTCTACATTAGTAGTAATAACGATAAGAAATAATAATAATATACAAGACTACTAGGAATATGGAAATGATCAATAAAAACTCAAGCAAAAATGTGGGTCACATCAAGTTAATATGATTCCATCTGTATTCGCTTATTTGAAAATTAAGGAAACCCTTAAGTAAACACATTCATTAGCCTTTCTCGCTCTACAAGATACTTTTTTTATTAAATTATATGCGCTTTGCATGTTGTTTGTTTCATAAATCAATGTGCATAAGTCATATTACACTAGGGTGATTGATATGAATTTTACCCCCAGAAAAAAATTTGGATATTCCAAGTCCAAAACCTAATTAAATGTGACAAATGAAAGGTTTGAAATTAAAAGTAATATGAGTACACATTCAAAAAGTCGATACTATTTTAGCCAGGCTATTTATAAAATTTCATACACAATAATTTTAGTTACACACTTTATGCTAGCTTTCATAGTATGAATGAGCATTTGAAGTGTCTGAGATCAGAATCCTCAGTTTTCAGTATTTATTCGTATGTCGGCAAACTTATGAAAAAAGTGGTGCTTAGAAAAACTAAACGAATACGAAGTAGAAAAGGTTTGTTGAGAGTAAAGGGCTAAGTTGCTCAGTGACTTATCTACAAGTCATTTGCTGAAATGTGAATTTATTCAAAAAGATTCGACTTTGTTTATGTTGGCTTCACCACCGATTAATACATTAGTATATATATCAGAAAGCTGGCAAACTTGAATTGTGTCATTATGCAGTTGTTGACAATTCATTTAGGTCAAGGGAGACAGTTACTCAGTTCAGTTCTAATTGTGATACAACGCAAGCTATCAAAGCTAGAGCGGAAGATCTGTCTTTTGTGCATCTTTTTGACACCTTGCGATCGAATCAGCTGTAGAATGTGTTGTGCAGTTTCTGCCTCTAAAATACAGTGAATTATTAAGTCACTATTGAAAAATATTTACTCAATGAAGAAATATTTCTTTACAATAACTTCATTTTCAAGCTGTATAGTCATATTTATATTACGGAAAAAGGTATCAGCCAAGATACATACGACAATAAAGAAGATACCTAATATGATTTTTTAAGGAGGTGGATTTGAAGCGAATGAGCTTTGAAAGTGTAAAAGATTATTAAACAAGTGAATTGCTATAAATAGTTTTAAAGGAAGTTCATTATTGTCAAAAGTCAAAAATCCGACGATCATAATAAAGTAAGTGAAGATGAAGTGGGAAGTGCAATGAATTCAAGCGATAAAACAAGACAAAGAAGACTAACAGTAATACGAGCAAGTTAAAGAAAAGAGTTTAGCACGACTTTTTCGATTAAATGGTTTAGATGTTTGTCCACGTATGGCTAGAATTTCTTCGTACTTCTGATATGATCAACTTTTCATTTATTTAGGATATGATAAAGACTTCAACAGCCCATTGGTATATACTCTTCTCTTACGCTTTCTGATACCCTGAGATTCACTCATATGGTGACTAACCATAATTCTCTGTGAAAAAGAATACCGACTGTTAATCACTCATAAACATGTAATGTCTTAAACGGGATAGGTAATAACAAAGACAATTCTAGCATACATAATGTAGCTGCGTATATTTTTGTGCGACAAAATAATTGTTTACTAGCTGTAGACATATAGATGTTATCTGCTGCAGTGTGTCACAGCTCATTTCTTTTTGAATCCTCGAGATGATATCTTTAGAATTTGAACTTTACTCCTGAGTAATCTAGTAAAGAGTTTTTTAATTTTGATGAAATACATCTCAGTGACAGTTGACAGAATACTAATTCCTCTGCTTCACAATGAAAACACCAAAATATCCAAAAGGAATATTCATATCATATTATTCTTTTTAAAAGTTTGTTGTAGACCAACAGGCCTGAAAATAACAAAATATAGTTAATACGTCATCCATTTTATTTCAAAGCGGGTCATTCGTGTGTTGCGCGTTTGCGGTGCAGCAGTATAACGCTTGTCATCCACGCATGTATTCAGCGGCTTGATCCTCGGTCAACATACTCCTATACCTCGCTTAGCTGGTAGTAGGCCAGGTAAACAAGGAAGTCTGGGCGTGAGGCATCTCATCTCATGAAAAGCTAACCACTGCTACTGAAACTTCATAGGTCAACACTGAAACCTTATGTCCCATTAAGAACACAAACGAATGAAACAAAATTCTCACATCACCTTAAAGAATATTTTGTATTATCACTAAATTCACAACTATTTTCTTAGAATTTATGAGGTGAACGTATGGTAATAATCTTTGAAGAGACACCTTCTTTTGTTAGGAAACAACTTAAACTGTCACAATGAAGTCTATGGGTTCTTGACTAAATCTATTATAAAAATAATATTCAATACAAAATAGTAAAGCGTATTGAAATTTTATTTCTAGACAGGATCAAATAATACTCGGTTAAATAATGCCATCACGTAAACTCGTCTTTGTGTGTTTAAGACAAGATTCAGGCAGTATTAGCTAATCCATTGAACCAGTAATTGATAATTAATGAAATGGAAAGTATTATTTCACTACGTGCCATAATGAGAAACATTTTTTTCAACTTTATAAATTCTCTTCTCTCTTTATCTTTCCTCATCATTTGAATATTAATCGTTTATCTGCATGCTAGTCTGCCCTTTTTCTTATTCCTACTTCCTTAATCTTGTCATTATTCCACAATTCAATTCAATTCAATGCATTGTAGGCTTTGTGAAATATTATCCCTTCTTTTTTTTCTTTCAATGTTTATGAAAATGTTCTCTGTCCTATATATACTAGAAAAATTCTAGTATTAGTAGTACAAACATGTTTTATGAAAATTATCCTAGATGAAAATGGTTTTTAATATGATCAACAAAATATGAATGCAAGAGGAGAGTAGAGTTAATTCTTCTTTTTTTTAATACTCTTCTTTATTATTTTCTCGGCCATTGAGTTTAGTTCTGTTTCCCTGAAGATGTGGGGTAGGCTGAAAAACAATCCTCATTGTTACAATTTTCTGTTAAGGTTGATTATGAACACCTATTGTTAGACTATTTAAACGGAAACTAGGGTTCATTTCGATGAATGATAGTTCAATATGCGATATGTGTTTCTCAGTGTTTATTGACCGGAAAGTGGCTAAACATTTTAATATGAAGAATAAAAGTGTTATTGTTTTAAACTGAGTTTTTCTAAATAAGTGTGAAGTAGTGCAGCAAAGACAGAGACATATATAAGGATGTTATACACTAAATATAGAAATAGGCATTACAGTAAATAATGTGATAATCAACTAAACTAATAATATTTTACTTCATTAAGTTGCCAGTACTTTTCAGTGGCTGCCTTACTATTCAATAGAAATGCCAATCCACCATGTTAGATTAACATTTGGTCTTACAGAGATCAGCGCTCACAATTTGGCAAATATGAACAACGAACATCAATATGACTGAGTTTGTAAATATACTATTATATAATCCCATAAATAGAACATGTTAACCTATATATGTAACTAGACACCTATCCCGAGAAACGAAATATTATTTATCCATTTAGACTTATGTACTAAAATGCCATCATAGTGTAAAGCTTTCATCAATTCACTACAACTATGTTTATTTGCAAAGATATAGGCTGATCACATACAACTTCATATAGTGGACAGTTTGAAGGGTAACACTGGGAGCTAGTTAGTGATAAACCTCTGGACGTAATAATTTGTCGTAGTCGACTTGAAACCATGCTATACACTTTAATCTCATTAGCCAATAAAAGCAATTCGCCTTTTTTCAACTGTAATAATACTAAGTGTTAGTTGGTCTTTTACTCTGCACGGCAAAAGTTTTTTGTGTCGGTGGCACAGTGGTCAGGACTCTTGCCGACCATGCACATGGTCCGGGGTTCGATCCCCTGCCGACGCACACCCGATATCTATGGTCGACCTGCAAACTTTGGGCTACCGATATCACATGCTGAAAATTCCATATCTGTACCACAAAATACGGTGTGAAATCAAGCTGTAATCAAAAATTAAAAGAAGTAAAGTTATTCAGTGAGTAATTGACTTCCTTGATGTTTAAATAATACATAAAATGTTTCTTCATTTAGTAAGTAGTTTGATACTTGGCGGTTATACTCGTATCATGGGGACTCACGGAGAAAGCTGATAGAGTTATTCAACATCATAACAAAAAATCATATCGTTCTCTGATTGAAGTATCTTTTAACCTGAAATGATCAATAAGTTAAATATCTGTTTTGAACTACTCCATTAGCAGATCGATGTTTGAAGGTTTTGTCAGCAAGTTAGGTAGGTAAAAATATTCATGTTTATCAATGAACTCTAAAGGAACCAGAATGCGTTTTTAACACACATTTTAAGTGCGAAAAGTTAACTTCAACTGCCTACGATATACTTACTGTTGGAAGGTGCAGAACTCTGAAGAAATGTAGTAATCCTCTTTAAAGAATTGCCGAAATTAAGTTAAACAAAAACCCTTTAGGAAATGATTATTACGGTTTACTTCTTTGCCATTATCACTGCAACTCGAAAAACGTCTAATGAAACCTATTTTTAGCTCAATATATAAGAGTGCAAATCAGACTCTTTTGTACCTTAGAGCAAATCGGAGAAATATTGGTACACTATAAAAGATCACATTACGTGATAATTTCTGTTCCTCTCGAATGTAAGAGAGACTAGGTTTTCAAAGTTAAACAGCCTTTTCAAATAAACACTGGTGAAAGTGCTAGTATTTCGTCGATATCACTGTGATTACTGTAGGGAATCAAAGAGTCGTAGGTCTTTCTAAAAACAGTTTAGGGATGCTCTATTTATGTGCTTGTGACTTGTTAGGCTTATTACATTCTAATATTCGTTTGATTTTTCATTGCGTCGTTACAGGAAATCCGTCTAGGCATTTTTTGAGCAAAGTAATTGTAGTATGCGGAGTTACAAGGGGTTTTCAATCCGCTCACAGATGGACTACACCCATATAGTCAATAAAATGACCTAATTCTCACTGAACACGAATGCACTGATGTTAAACTTTGTGTAAATATTATATCATTATTACTAAGCCTATGAAGATAAGAAGAGTTTTTATTTCTATACTGGCGTTTCACATTTTCTGTTAATATTTGGACCGTCTTACTAAAATATCTTAAACCAACTAAATTGATATTTTTTATGGATCTAAGCATGCCAGTGTTAAATAGTGACAAAAAAACTATATTAGATATTTCAGCATTTGAAAAAGTTGGATTACAAAGCAGTTAAAAGATATTCATTTATCCTTAGGTACAGTATTCTAGTTTAGGTGTGGCATTTTATTCATTTGAAGATTGATGGTCATTTTTGATAAAAAGCTGCTTTTCCCAATAATTCTTTCAGTTGACATAGTTTGTTTAAAATGCCTAAGCTAATTGTAGCTACTGTGATTCCATCAAATGATTGCTGAATACCGATATTGAACTCTACATGGTTGCGCCTGCTAGACAATTTTTGATTTGACACTAGTAACTAGTGGGATGCGTCTAGTCCTCTCTTTGGTGCAGACTGAATTCTATCAGTCAGGTTGTAATGTGGCCACCATTCTTGGTAGCTTGCCATCACGGTGTACATTGTTTGGGATGATATCAGATGGTTGGAATCAATCGGCGGCAAGCCTTGGACCTAGGTTTCGTGCCAGTTGGCACTCGTCAGCAAGGCGTATCTGCAACCTTGAAGGAACTCATGTCCTTTCTGAGATTCGAACCCACGTCAATCCAGTGCTGCAGGCAGAGACGTTACCAATGAGTCAGAAAGGACATGAGTTCCTTCAAGGTTGCAGATATGCCTTGCTGAAGAGTGCCAACTAGCACGAAACCTTGGTCCAAGCCTTCCTGCCGATTGCCTCAAACCATCTAATGTCATCACTTGCTAGACAATGTTTGTAGTCTACTTTAGACTTGAAAATGGTGGTCGAATAAAAAAGTGTTAAATCCCGATAGCAAAAGACGACTTTGAACTTTAGTGAATCCAGAGTCATAAAAGCATCCATATGCATCTTAGTGTACAACTGTTTACTTATACTGTGAGCCCGTTGAATTAATGTAAGCCGACAATTAGAGCATTATGGTAGAATATAATTCCATATTAAGTAAAGTCGGGTCATCGCTATCCATTCACTTGCATGTATTCACAAACGCGTGTAATCAAAATAACACAGCACCGGTGCTGAATATATATAGGAAACGGCATAAGAAAGCAGCAAAGAATAAGGCCATAGTAAGCGAGTTATCAAGTAATGTGAATACACTGTTATGATTATGAGAAACAAACTGTGCTCGAAACGTCTACCCATTATGAATCGTGTGTCATTGATATAAAACAAAATCATCTGAATCGGAGGCCCGTTAGACTGTTTACTAATTGAAAGAAACTCTTTTTCCAGATTGAACCGTGTGTACCAAGAAATAGTGTACATGCCATGATGCATGAGCTAGAACTAAAATTCCGATGTCTTTTACGCAGTTTTGAAATTGTTGGCTGGATTTGTTTGTTTAAATCACTCATACTTTTCACGTAAAAGAATTCAATGCATCGAAGTTACATTTTTTACCTTTTGGTTGCATATATAATTGAGATGAATGAAGAAATGATGGAGTATATTTTCAGCAGCCTTTAAGCCGAATGAAATTTATGGTAAACACTGGATGCATCAGCAAAAAGGTGTATGTATCTGATGTGCTTCCAGACATAATATTTTCATTCTTAATTCCCTACCTATGCATTTTTGGCAGGACTTGATAACCGTCAAGCGTAAATGGAACGTATTTAAAACTACTGTATAGCATTGGATAGCCAGATGTATATTACATTTCCATGAAATGAAGGAAGGGCGTTAGAACACACAAGTGACTGATTTCAAGCGTGAATCACAGTTCTATCGGTATTCATTAAACTAAAAAATTGTTTGGTTATATTGTAAACTGACTAAAATCAACATTTTGCTTCACCAGATTTATGAGTCACAGCTTTATATTCGCTCTTGTAAGAGGACAATAGTATCAGATTCATTTGAATTCTTCGATTCAATAAGTGATGCTAATGGATCAGGGAAGAAAATGATATCCATGGATGTGACATCCCCTTTCACCAATGTTCCTTTCACTGAAACCATTTGTTTTATATACAAATTCATTGAGGATAATAATGTAGGCGTGTGTGTTCCGATACACTGCTTAAAGGAACTACTAGTGAGGTGCACTCTAAATGTCCAATTCAAGTTCAATAACACGATTTATAGACGCAGAGATGGAGTGACAATGGGGTCACCATTGGGCCCTTTACTTGTAGACTGCTTCTTGGCTAGTTTGGAGAATAGTATTTTACGGCCTACTATTGACAGTTGCCATCTGTACTAAAGATACAAGGATGACACTTTCATCATATGTGACGACAATACCGACATCGAATTGAGAACTAAAGAGCTCAACAGCTGCCATCATGCCATTAATTTCACGTCAGAATCAGAGATTAACTCGGAATTCCATTTTTTGGATGTTTTTCTAAAGAGGAGATCTGATGGTTCTCTTCAAAGATCGATCTACAGGAAACCAACATGGATTGGTCAGTACACAAATTTCCATACCTGCGTCCCTTTGAGAAGAAAGTGAAATCTGATCCAGTCCTCAACCTCAAGAATAAGGAGGATATGTTCATGTGATACAAATGATGGGGAGCTGGGACGACAAGTCCTCATAGAGAATGAATATCCTCCAACATTTATCGAGAAAAACATGAAGTTAAGGGGAAAGCTTGAAAGAACCTAGACGGTGTCAAAGAAACTGCTATTTATGAGTGTTGAATTTAAAGGTGATACGGCAGCTGAGATCCTAAAGAATCGCTTATGCAGATCACTGAGGAACACCTTCTTTATGGCTGAGCTACGTATCAGTTTCTACAGCCGACAAATGATCAGTGGATGTGTGAAGGATAAACTGCCGCTTTGGGCCACCTCAACGTGTGTTTATAAATTCACCTGCTCGTATGTAGCTAGTTATATTGGCCACACAAAGCGCACACTTTCCAAACGCATCTCTGAACATTATCCGGCATGGTTAGCAAAGGGACAGTGTGAGACAATTACTAGCTCAATTGTCGAGCATTTGGTGAACTCAGGCCACGTATCTCCACCGGAGTCGTCTTCCAAGATCATCTGCAAAGTGAAGCCAAATGGTACAAAGGGCGTTAGGTTTCGGCTTTTATGTATGGCGGAGGCGCTGGCAATTCATCAATACAACCCTGAACTCTGTATACAGAAAACGTTTGTCCAGTCTCTTATTATACCTTGGTCTTAACCTCTTCGCTAGCCATTCACTGTAAAAAAGTTTAATTTTTCAATTTTCATTTCTAATTTTAGTTTGCTTTTACTTTAATAATCAATTCACTATAATCAGTCTCATATGTTCCTTTTGTACGTTTTCACTCCCTCTACACACTTGTTAAATTGACACTCAAATACCTTTATTCTGACTCAATAGCAATTTTAACCTTATCAAATTTCTAACTCTGTGCCATTGAGTACCACTCAATTTACAAATTTTATTTTCTACTTTTGAAGCCACTACGGAGTAATTATATGAATTATAGACTACTATGCATTTTTGGTAAATATAAATACGACTGTACAGATTCTGAAGATGATTTCATCGATAGAGAAAATTTCCTTCGCTGAATCCGTCTTTTATTTTCTTCAGAGCAATAGTTGTACAATAATTTCTCTTGAATCTGTAATTTCAGAGTTTTTCAGCATGTAGTTAATGACGGTTTCAAGAATGCACAGTTATATTGGTCATAATAAATGTGAATAAGAGTGGAAAAACTAGGTTAAATTATGCCTGAGCATAGATATAATGAGCCAGCATACACATGGGATTTAATTTCACTTCACTCTGTGTATCTTAGTTTACTGCTCTTCAGAAAACAATATCATAAATATTCAGTAATACTATGGAGCGAATCGACAATAACTGATAAAAGTGAATTAATCTTGTCAATAACTTTCGTTTGTTCTTAAAGTGGTAAATACTTTTTGTCGGTCTTGTTCATCCACGTTACACTTTTCTGTACCAGCAAAATTACACTTTAAAACTTGTGCATGAAGTAAAACCTGTCATGGATGGTATGTCACTTAGTGCTTCAGATGAAAGACGAAAAATTCAAACAATCGCAGTTAACACAAACTGACATTTAGATGTTTATTGGATGAACAAAAAGCAGTTTTTTTTTAAAGTCAGTCAATCATGATATTAATTGTGATTTATGGAAACTTTTTCTAGCTGGACTTCAGTTATGAACACGAAAGTAATTACTTCTTGACAAGTTGTTTTTCTCTTCATATTGTTCGTCAGTTTAAAATGAATCTGAAGGGAAGCTGGTGGGTGGTTTACGGCTGTAGAGTATATAACATTTCATTGGCTTTACAAATAAAACTGTTAGCGTTTTAAAGCCATCGATACTGAATAATGTTATGGTTTAATTTTATGGCTGGCTGTAATATATATCTGATCACGAAATACACCCAAATTTAATTTTATTCCTTCACATTCTGAGTGGAACATAGAGCTTCAAGCTACAGCTTGGAAGTTCCTGTAGCAGTGTTTTATTATTTTTTTACAGCGTTCACCTTTGCCTCTTTACCCGTCCTACTACTGATTTAGCTAGCTTTTGGGAGTGAGTCGGCCGGGGATCAAACACTGACGCACGTAAATGGTTGTCAAAAATTCTACCACTGAGCTACCAACACACGAAGTCCATTTACAGCATATATAAATACTGCTTAGGTTGGTGTTTCCAGATGCCATTATTCAGACGGTTGTGACTACTGTTCTCAAAAATATCGGAAATAACAAATGTGAAAGCGAACTCCTGCATACAATTTAATTCCCATTTCAAATAAATCACCTGGAAATATCAGATATGACCATTTCGAAAAATCCAGAATATATATAGTTGTGAGATTTAGTGAATGAAATAATCGAAGTCAGAATTACATTGTATCACGTTATCAGCACTCCAATTTCATGTATTTTCCTGCTTTTTAAATTTCAATCCAGAAACACTGTTGTCCTCTCGTGAATTAATAGAATTTGTAGAATACCTGAAAGTATTTCTGCTTCTTGACATCGGAATCACTTCACAAGTTAGTGAGTTTTTCTCATTCTTTGTGCTCCCACTGGAAAATGTGGTTCGAAGCTTATGAAGTTTCAGTGGCAGTGGTGTTGCTTTTACGTGGTAGGAAGCTAACCTCAAACCTTCCCTCCTGTCCGAGACTTATTACCAACCAGGCGAGATTACGGAGGGAATCGGCTAGCATTCGAATATGGAAATCGTACACGGACGGTGACTATTCTACCGATGAACCATAGACAAACAAAGCGTCATACTTTAGTCTACCGGGCCACTAGGTCAAAATATTGATTGTTAAAGGGGCCTGCATCTAACGGATCAGGCCATCACTTCAAAACAGTTCTTAGATGGATGTGTGCTGCACAGCATTTTGCGTTAACAGTGGGATAGTTTCATTTGGGCTACACTCAGTCTGAATTGTTGGCGTCAACTAGTACAGTGTGTTCCAGCAGTTACAGTTTCTACAGGCTCCATGTAATAAACGTAAAATTATGTTCACATCCATCATATTAGCGGATAAGATATAATCTGTATGTCCAAAGCCGCGTTTATTAATTTCATTTATATATGATCACATTTAAAATTGTATTGCTTAGTGTTGGTTTTAATCTAACCATAGTCAGATAATAAGAATAAGTAAAGAAGTATCTTAAGCACTGTTAGGCAAGGGCGTGACGGGAAAAAAACCTCTAACTAATTGATTGCTTACTTGATATAAATATAACAATAAGTAAAGTATAATATACAAGGAAATTAGAGTTATAATGTTTAACATATAATGACAAACAGTTCTATTATCGTACAAATAATAGAAACGGAACATCAAAACCGGAAGACAATAACTACAGAATGAAGTGCCTATTTAAATTTCCGACTAAAACGAAAAATACTACAAAGATTTTGTCAGCAGATATTAAAAGCCTAATTTAGCAGTTATACCAGCGCCTATCACTTAGACGCAATTGATTTCGGTCTACCATCCTTTCATTTTCGCTCTATTCTGTGGCTATAAAGCTTCACATATCCCTCAAGTTAGTTGTATTTTTTATTCAATGACTGTCAAAAAAGAAAAAATGTTATTACCGATGTAATAGTGATCTTATCAATTCACCATCAAAAACATTAGATGTTCATTTGAAAAAGGAAAAAGTTTCATATTTCTGTCTTAAATTTGTAATTTTATCTGTGATCTTTTAAAATTTCATTTCTAATCATCTGTACAAATATTTGCCTTTACTTACACAAATGATTATCAAGAATTTATTAAATTTATAACCGTGTCCATAATATATATATATATATATATATAAATGTGTAGTCCTATATCCGTGGAAAGTTATTCTTCATGACTTCCATTGTTTAAAGGGAATAATACATAGAAGAAAAGTAAGAAGATGAAAAATAACAAACACAGTGTAAATGGTCAATGGAACACTAATGATGATTCCTTTTGGTCTTCGTAACTTTTTTTATTCTAATGTATATATATATATTTGGTGGCGAAACAGAACCGGAGATAAATCTAAATTGATAAATTCACCTCGCTGTTTAGGAATTACAGGCTTTAAGTGAGAGGCGAGTGTGTATGTCTTAATAAAAAGGATCGTTGCTTACGTAAAATGAGCCACAGTCTTGCTTTTACGCATAAACAAATACTTCATATATTCCTAAGAATGTTGAAACTTTATAGATCCTATCAATATGTTATTGCGGTTAACAATTCCCGAGCTGTTTAAAATGATCCTACTTTTTGTTTTACATATCATCATATTTATTGCATGAAATCTGTGAAATATTCTTTGTCTTTGATGAGAATATTCATGAGTAGTATGATGAAAAAGTATTTAAGTAAAAGCAAAAAATACAGGGATCATACATACAGGATTTCCCAAAAAGAGTATCTGATCCTTGCTAGTCAAATTTACTGCATACAATCTCTATAGTGCCAGATATCAGTTCACTCTCAGGTAGAAAACACTTACTAAAAATAACTGGAATCATACAATAATAATAAACAACACACCACTACTGTTATCTGGCAAGGGAATGTAAAATAAGGTCATGTGACATCAGTATATATAGAATAGTTACATGTCCATTTGCAGTGACTCGAGACGTTAGACAAGAAGAATGACTACTCAGAATACTGCATAGTGCTGTATATCAACAGCATGGAAAATTGTTTGCAATATTGTGTTGTATAGACATAAAAGGAAAATGCTGAAAAAGGAGGATTCAAGAACACTATCTAGCACGGTTATAAAAAGGCAATAGTGGTGTTATGAGTTGTGCGATAATGGAACATCAGGTTAACGATGATCATTCAGTCTCAACAAACAAACATGTTTCTTTCATAGCTTATAATTCTTGTACTGACTTAGAACTCTTACGTAATTTCGTATTCCCTACTTTGTTTCAGTGTGTATCCTGAGTACAACTCAATCATCAAACTATTCATATTACTACGTAACTCCTTTTTAAACAACTGTTTGTGGAAACTCATTAACTTTTTTTCCAACCCTGGTTTCATTAACACCCAATTTTTTTGACCGTTTTTAAATTACTTAACTGCACTCAAAACTTTCACATGTTTAGTTGAAATAACCATATCCAATCGTATTTTTGTTTGACAAACTTAATATGCACATACACACAAAATAATCCATAAGTACGTATATTTGTGATTGTACAGGTAAGAAAATGAATTCTTCGAAAAGAGACTCTTCTCTGAACAACGTGTTTTGTTTTCATTAAACGGCTGGATGGGGATTATTCATGATAAAGGAATCACAAATATATATATGTTATTGTCTCTAGCCCAACACTAATTTATCATCCGAACTATTCAACTTCATTTTACTTATATGGTGTTAATAATCTTTTGTCTCATGAGACAACTTGACTGCAATATTATTTTTTCACTTCATTTCAGAATAACCGATCCTCTACTACCTCAATATAACATATATTTAAACGATAATTACTCAATTCCCACCACAATAATAATTTTTTGGCAATTTCTGAATAATCAACTGCTGCATTCTTAATCGAAATAGAAAATCATATTATGACAATTTATTGGATCACTGAATACGGGAGTCAGTACTTAGTGCTCTGCAACAATATGACGTTCAGTTGTTTTTCTTTCCTTCACGTTCCCCAGTGGAACATAGGGCTCCAACCTAGTGGCTTGAAGTTTCTGTAGCAGTGTTTATTTTACAGGATGGGGTTGCTAGCCTCATGCCCAACCTTTCCTCTTCACCAGCATTATTTCTGGCTCAGCGAGGTAAAGGAGTGCGTCGGCCGGAGATTAAACCCCGGACCATGTGCAAGCGAGCGAGCGTCGTAACCGTTATACAACCGACGCACAATGACATTCAGTAAAATGAGGAAATTTCTCAAATAAATACCACTACAACTTACCAACAAGTGAATCGTTTTTTTTTGCAAACTCATTGTAGAACTGATAAAATGCTTTAATAACAGCAAGTTTGTTACAGAATAATACCATAAAATTCAACTGCTCATCTTTTTCAATTTTTATTATTGCATTATTTTTAGGTTGACTGTTTCGGACATATTCAAAATACCCTGTTCAGACAAATGTGTTGTAATTGTGGATAAAATCGGCATAATGCACTGTCTCTATCATGATAAATTAGGCCTATTTACATTCTAGAAAATGGTGGAAATTGTAAAGCATTCCATAAGAGACCATTAAACTTAAAATAAGGATGTCATGTTTGCTTTCAGAAACAATAGCTGATTCGATAAATTTCAGGGAACAGAAATGTGTAGAAGATATAAAAACGAACAACAAGGATTTAAAATTGTGTTCTATTCCATTGTAAAATTATCATCCTTTGATTCCAGTCATATTTTTATGGATAGTAGCATATAATCATGTTACAGTCCCAAATGGCCACTACTGAGAGGAAACATAACTACATAGAAATGAAGTCTAGGAATATTTTTAATACTATTATTCATTTTGCTCATGATTAAAACAGCAGACAGTGTAGTCATAGATAGTTCTACATATGCGGGAAAGAACTGACGCCATTATATATCCCATCAGATATATTTTGAGAGAAACCCAAAAATCCAGAAATGTTGTGTTTTTGATAAAAAAAGGAATTTGCACCTTAACACGTTTACAAAGAAAGCATCATGTGATTGGAATAAACATTCTTTTAGCATATAATTGTGTAGATCAAGTACAAGTATGTAGAGAACTTGAAATAACCACAGATATACAAACATCTTAACACTTAAGCGGTATTCAGAGTTTTCACTGGCTTATCCTTCACCCATCACGAAAATCAAATAGTTTTGCTCCTAAGATATTCTAAAAATCCCTTTCATTTTGAGTAAGTTCACTTATCTACATCAATATAGTGTTTGTTCATCAATGATCTATATGAGTAGCCTAAGTAAAAAGTATTATAGGTAAGTTGTTGTACACAACAAAATGCGAGTATTCACGATTGCACTATATTCAAAAATCTACTCATTACCAAAAACAAATTAGGTTTTGAGTGGTGTCAGTTACCACAATATATCGACTTGACATCTTAAAAAGTTTTGAATATGGAAATAAAAATCCCCATTTAGACATTTAGAAAACAAAAAGATTGGGCGAAGAAATATATTTACTTTTTAATTAGATCCTTATGTCTGACTCTACTCCAATTATTGTTAGCAAACATATCACCACTTGATTGGTAAATTGTTGTGTATTGTAATAAAAATGCTATGTGTATTAAAGTACAGCCAAAGATGAGAGTCTAACTGAAAAGTAAGTATTTCTTCGCTCAATTTTTAGAAGTTACATGCGAATACTTTGCACTGAAAGCAAGTTTTCTGAGGAATGTAAGTGGAGTAGTTGTTCAGAAAGAGTGGTATCCAGATACAGATACCAAAGTCATCTTCTGTTATTGTACTTCTGTGACTAAACAAATACTTGAATTCGAATTAAAGTGAAATGGTCAGATATTTGCTAGAATAAATTACATTTTGTCTCCTGCGATATAGCACAATTTATAGATAATAATTTTCACAAAATATAATCCCGAAAATTAATTGAAGGAAAATCTGGAAATCTAGCAAAACTGGTTACTAGACGAATTCATTCATATTTAAATTATTCTTAGCCGCTAGCCAGACGAAAATTATATATCCAAGATCTGGTTTGAATTGTTTACATGATACAGGTTAGCGATAATAATTCTGATTTCTTTAAAGGATATGTATACATATATTAACACCGTTACAGCCGAGCGGTTTTGTAAATTATTGTCCATAATTAATATTGTTTACTGAATCGAATAATGTTAGCGGGACTATGTCCTGTCTGACGAAAACCACGGGAAATTTAGGCTTTTTTCATAACACAAAAGATTCAGTGCACTCCTCTATATTAAAACCATGCTATGTTAACAAATACATGTTGATAGCTTTTCCACTGAATATATATTCGAAGCTTGTCATTCTTGTGTGAAAGCATTACCAAATTTAATATTAGGATTAGTAAACACTGTGCGTCGGTGTTACAGCGGTTAGGACGCTCGCCGACCATCCACATGGTCCGCCGTTCAATCTCCAGCCGAAGCATTCCTTAACCTCGCTGAGCCAGAAATAATGCTGGTGAAGAGGAAAGGTTGGGCATGAGACTAGCAACCCCATCCTGTAAAATAAACACTGCTACAGAAACTTCAAGCCACTAGCTTGAAGCCCTATGTTCCACTGGGCAACGTGAATGGAGAAAAAAATTGGTAAACATACTGCACATTTTAAAACGACATTTAACTTGTCTACATTGAAATCATTTGTAATATAAAGAGATATTTTTTATTAACTCTCTGAATGCAAGAAATACCATCTGCTAAATTATGCAACCGCAGATACCTGCGTGATAAACACTTCTCTACTACTATTGTATAAAATATACAGCTCATTTTGTTACCAAATTATTTTACACAACTTCAGTTTTATTGCTCCTTTCAAAGTTTAACCAAATATTTTCAAAGTTTACACTAGTACTCAGGTTCAAACAGATTGATTTAAAGGTGAGAATAGTGTTACCAGATCGTTTTCATATAATTTCATTTGAAACAAGGTTTGAACATATTGCTATAGGTGTGTTCTCAGAGTTGATTGGTCTTACTTAAAAGCTTTCATGTACTTTAGAAATAACACCGTAATTAAACCATTCAGCTTAGAGAGCATAACTACACCGGAATCATTCACCTGTGCTACAAATCTCCTCCATAATTCTTAATGTTTGATTATGTTGAATGCTAAGATGGCATATGAATTCAAAGTTTTGGTGTATGGCATTGTAAACGTTTATCGGAGGCTAACTCTGTGTGTGAGATGTGAATAATTATTATATAATTTCAAGAGACAAGGCAAATTTATGTAATGTGTACTTCGTATTTCTAACTTACGTATATATGCAGCTACATTCTTGTCAGTGTTTACACAAAACATGGCGATAATTGAATAATAAGAGAGATTGTAGGTCACCTTACGGTGAACAGATTAATTCAACATATTTAGATACTAAAGTAAGCAGATTCCCTACTGCTTGATTATAATCCACGCATAAACAACTAACTGTTTACTTTCTTTAGCTTAATTGTGAAATTTAGTTAGTGAATATATTTTTATCTAGAATTCTCAGATTGCTTAGCTTATGAAAAGCTGTCAGATTGATAACGAGAAATGGCTTTGAATCATTAGTGGCTTGATTACTGCAAAAGCCTTTCACGTTGAGCGCATATATATTTACTGATACTGTTTATATTGTATTTATTTCATAGGTTACTAGTTAATTACTGTGAAATTACTCACTATTCAGAAAGTTGATTGTTTGGTGGGAATTGCTTGTGAGATCAAACCAGCTCTGTGAATCAACTTAAGTTAACTGAAATAACACCTGATAAACAGAGCTTTCGGGCTCTGAAATGTTTTCATGAGATAAAGTAGAGAATTTAAACATTTATATTCAATTAGTTGTGTTCTCTGACCTGGTTGATTTAATTACAGAGCTTTCGTTGTCCTTCTAAAACCTGCACTGAAGATTTTGTCTAGAAGGACAACGAATGCTCCACAATTAAATCAACCAGCTCAGAGAACGCAAATAATTCAGTATCATCCACCTGAGCTACAAATCTTCTCCGTTATTTCACATTTATATTTGCTTAATAGTGAGAAATGTCGTTCAGCGTTATTGCAGCTCATTAGTTGTCATGTATAAGGACAGACACCTTCCGATTGCATCAGTTTGTGGTGCCGATGCATGGCACAAATTGGTAAACGTACACTTGGAAACTGTCAGATTATTGGCAACAGTTGTTCAAAATGTTTACTGAAAAATTTGATATTATTACTGTTTTCTTTATTGCATATAAATAACCTGAAGATCTCAAACCTGAACCACAATTCCAATCACGCAACTCCTCCCCCACCACTCAGTAATAGACAGCTACACGTTTTGGTAAATACAAACACGATTTTGCAATCTTTGAATGTGAATTCGTCGATCAAGAAAGTTTTCTCCTCTAGGTTATATTTAAGTTTATGTGTTTTCGATCATTTAAATAAAATGACCAATAAAAATGATCAAACAATGTTCAAAAAAAATAAGTTAATTAGTACATATATGCCACGTAAATTTGCTAATTCCTCGATTTGATTTGATAAAGCCAGAAAGCATGTGGCAGTTAGATAGTTACAGCAAGAAAAACTCTGTCATAAAAGTATTACATCTCTATGTTAAAGTGAAATTCCTTAGGTGGACAACAGAGTTATTTGTCTTCGTGAAAAGTGGCATAGTATCTAGTCTGCAGAAAAGGTGATAGAAACTAAAAAAAATAACCTGGAAAGCAATAGTTTATAAAATTAGAAACAAGTATTCATATGCAATAGTAAGAAATGTCTACCTAATGGAAGGAAGATAATTTCTGACTTCTCTGAATGGTATCAGACTATTGAAACCAGTAGTTTAATAAAATGGTTTTCTATTACAGGTCTCTAGAGGTTTCAGCGTCTTATTACACTCCACCCAGGAGACTCTGTGACTGCTAGCAGGTTGCTGGAGGCAGTTACAAAAATATGAATTAATCTGAAATGTGGTGACGTTCTACTGAATTCATTCATTCTTTTTTTTTCCTTCACGTTCCCCAGTGGAACATAGGGCTTCAATCTGGTTGCTTGAAGTTTCTGTAGCGGTGTTTATTTTACAGGATGGGGTTGCTAGCCTCATGCCTAACCTTTCCTCTTTACCAGCATTATTTCTGGCTTAGCGAGGTAATGGGGTGCGTCGGTCGGGGATCGAACCCCGAACCATGTGGATGGTCGGCGAGCGTCCTAACCGCTATACCACCGACGCTGAATTCATTCTAACCAATTATAATTTGGAAATATATTTTTTCAATTACGAGTATTTTCACTTTGGATGGAGGATTTCTTCATGAGCTGACATCAGTTAGAGAACCACTGGAAAACCTGGGAGTACTGGACAGTGGTTTCATCCTAGTTTGGGACTCTCCATCAGTACGCACCCACTTTCACTCAATGTATTGAAGTTTCAGGTTGGTGAATCTATTCGTTTCATGTAAGATTCTGATTTAAACAAGATATGACGAAAAATGTATCATTTTTAAGAAGTGAGATACTTTTTCACTACCTCCATAAAAAGTATTCTCAAAAATCTCATTAAAAGTTTCAGAATTGCTTCATATAACTCTTCATTACTCAGAAACAATGCCTGTATTTTAAGAAAGGATATACTGTTAAACAATAACTCAGTTAATCAAACTTTAATGAAATTTACTAGTTCATTTGGTTTAGGTAGCGGAGTGTTACTTTGTCATTAAATATTTCAGAATCACTAACAGAATGGAATTGATTACAGACTTACAGCTATCTCACCATTAAAACTCATAAGAAAATGACGAGAAAGTGTATGATGTATAACAGAAAAATTATTCTGTTCAGAGATTTTTCTAACTGACTGACAGTTCATTGTTGCATTTAACATCCTAAAAAATCATAAAGCTGATTCTTTTGTTCACGAAGGTCTAGTCTTTCTCGAGTAACTATAAAGTAACACCAGCATACTCTCAGATTACTTTTAAATAAGGTTGATTGGGAAGTCTCTTGAATAAATTGGCGATTATGAAGCACAACAATGAGAACCATATTATTTATTTCATTTATTTGTGTTTCTAGTGGGCTGCAAGGCCTCAAGCTTGACATAGAGGTGGTCTTTTCTGTTTACAGGGAATGGGATTACCAGCATCACACTCAACTTCCCTTATTTACTGGGCCTATTGGTGGTTAAGTGAAGTTAAGGAATGCGTCGCCTAAGGATCGAACACTGAACAACCAGCACTTATACAATGTGAACTAAATCCACACTTATTAGAAGAAAAACTTATACCCCTATGAAGTTTACCGTTGTCTTTTTTGCATAAACAAACTTAATGCTTTTTGCTGTTGGATCGACGTACCTTGAGCAAAAGATTGTTTTTACTACATGGACAGACGTTTTATATTCTTATTTCCCGAGAAAACATTATTTTACACACGTTAGAATGCTGTTTATGACGAGTAAATTGCACTGCTGATGCATAGTATGGGATGTGTCTGACTGCTTTTTGATGTTTCGTTTAGCACCGTTAAACTGCCGTGCTAAATCTTTAAAACCTATATCAGTTCATGATGAGATCCTGAGACCAACCAAATACCTAAAAACCAATACTTAAATATCAATGAGATACTCACGAGCAACTGGCCCCATTCAGGTAGATAATTAGCTGAGTTCTAGTGGGAACTCGTGATCATTGGGGTACAGCAGGTCGGGTTTAAGGACAAATACTCGCCTCGTATCACATTGGCCAGTGGTGGCGCTATCTCGTGAAATGGCAGAAGCTGAAATTCATGGGCCATTGGATCGAGTCCCAGTGGCGTAATGGTCTACGAGCTTGCCTTGTAACCAAAAGGTCATGGCTTAGAACTTCGGCGGGTACGGACTGATGAAGAGTCTCAAACTAGGACAAAATGGCTGTCGAGTACTTCCAGCCCTTACAATAATTCTCTAGCCGATGTCAGCTCCTGATGAAGTCCTGACCGAAAAAATTGTATTCGCATATGAAGTAGTTTGACGTAAAGGTTAAGTGCCCCAACAATTCTTTTAGTATTACCCATAACTCATCTTATCGATCAACGCCTCGTGATAGTAGGACGGAACAAAATTCAGTGTGCAAACAGTATTTCAGGTAACATGTCAATGCTATATTTACACGAAACATTATTTAAAATATTTAAAAAATTGGATACAGTCATCAGTGTTTCTACAAAATGAATAGGAAAGAAATCTTGAAGTTAAAAGGTCGGTAAATATTCTCACATTTGAAAGAATAAAAGCGAAAGTGAAAAAAGCATTAGTTTATCCACACTTAAAAGCATACAGTGTTCAGTTCCAACTGACTTATATACAGCTATTGATATATCATTGAGGTACTGTTGTAGTAAAGAATCAGTATGTGACCATGATCGAGAATACAAATTAGATAAGTACATCTATTGAAATAGTCTGCTGTTATACAATGGTTTACTAGTGAACCAACCTAATCTGGTCCTAATTATTCTACCTAAGTCTTTAATCAGTAGAAAGCCTATTGTTTATCCAAAACAGGTTAACCATAAGTTAACGCCTTAACGCATATCATTTACTCAATAACTCATAAATAGTTAACTGATTAACAGGAAACAATAAAAATACACTAAAATGACCTCATATGTGGCAAAATAGGTTGAACGATGAACGTAAACGAACAAGTCAGGCATGTGTTTACCTAATGAAACACAATTTAAAGACTATAATTTTGGGAATAAATCCGTTTTGACTAGATTCTATGTTACTTATTCATGTGGTTTCATTTCATATGTAATGAACGTTTAATCTTATGCTGAAAATCTATCATAACCCTTCTGATTACGATCAAATAATAGCTTTTGGTAATAGTTTCAACTTTTTGAAAGGTGTTTCAACAGTTCCCCTGACTTGATGCGAAGAAATGAAGTTGTGCAGGATAAAGTGGAGATGGATCCGGCATACACTGAGAAGGCCACCAAATGACATCGCATGCCAGGCCCTCGAGTGGAATCCCGATGGGAAGCGACAAATTTGTTGTCCTAGGGTGACATGGAGGAGACTGTGTGAGGAACAGATGAGAGAGTTTGGTCAGTCGTGGACCCTGCTGAAGAGAACGGCAGAAAGTAGAACAAAGTGGAGATCTGTTGTTGAAGCCCTATGTTCCACTCGAAACTCAAGGGAATAATAATATAATAATTTCTTGTTTTTTAGACTTTAGTTAAGCTATTGCACTAATCATAGGAGTCGTTTCTCCCATTCTTAATAGTTACTGGGATTAAATGGGAGGTAAACCAAATAAAACATCTAATAAAATTAAATTTATCCACATTAGGTACATTCGCTAGAAGACAATCAACTATTAATGAACAGATAAGGTAAATTTTAGCAGTCGTTTTTTCACACTGAATAATGATAGCTCAGTAACCTTTGCTTTTGAAGCTCAGGTATACTCAGTATGCGTGACAATCACACATTTAAATGTAGTCAGCTTGAGTTGTTTATTTCCCACTCTGAATTAAATACCTTTTAGAATTAATATTCCCTTAGGCAGTATAAAGTCTGTACGTCTGAATGACGGATAAAAGAAAACAATTTCTTCTAAACAGTGTAACATTTTATAATTCCATATTTTGATGTCATTTGACATGTATCAATCCACGCATGTTTCCAAATCCAAGTTTGGAGAATAAATGACATAATAAAGCCGTTAGTTAACTGAGTATGAAACATACATAATGTTTTTATACTGTGCATTATAAATTACGCGCAACTCACATTCGTACACTCACTGATAATATTAATATATTTTTTTTCTTCCATTTTTTATCCTCACTGATCGTCCGTGATATAAATCTTTGTATAAATAAAAGCATATCAATAATAACAAAATTGTTTCTAACCGAAAGTTTACAAAATGTTTCTCTACCACATAATGACCACAACCATCCACATCTACTTCGACCCCTCCTTCTCATTCCACAGTGCGCTTTTATTATATCTAGTTAGAAGTAGTATATACACATATATAAACCCTGGGATCACTCATCAGACAGTCTACAGTTTATTTTCTCTGACACTTGATAAGAGGATATATAAGCATATATTTTAGACATTGAGAGGAAACTTTTGTTGCACACCTTTTCAAGTAAGAGTACCAACCTTATTAAAATTTCTGTCTATAGAGACTTTGGTAAAACATTATGCTTTTATTTAAAGTCTAGAGACTTTCCAGTAATCTCAGTGAAAAGAACGGAAATCGGAGAAAATTTTGAAATGGATGTTACAGCTTTTAAGTATAAGTGTCTTCTTTTAGTCATACTGTAAGAGAATCGGTCTACCTATGTGAATATTTCACCCACAGTGAGAAGAAATGAGCTAGCTAAGAAGATGCTACTTCAAATTAAACAAACTCCTGTCCGGCTGACTTCTGGAAAATTCTAGGGTAGACAAATTAGAGTGTGTTTCATTTATGGAAACCTTAAAGAAATGATAAGAGTTAAACAATTTATTCAGCATCAGTTCTAGACAGGTCTTATCAGTTGTATAATAGGCGCAAGCCACTATTTGCTGACAAATAATCAAACTAAAATATGCGAAAAAAATGGTGTTACGACTTTTGAATTTTTCAGCTAAATGACTGGTAATTCCGTTCTAGGTATTTAGCTTGCAAGATCATTCAGCAGAACTGATCTCAAAGTATTTTAACCATAGTCAACCCATACTTAAATGAACATACTCAAACTAAGATCAGCTTAATAGTAATGATAATAATTTGAGATTATATGGAAACGAGATGAATCGTTCAAGCTGCTAGTAGAAACTTATCAGGCATAGTTTTAAGAGTACCGTCCTACTGACGTGTTTTGCTGTGTTGACTAATGGTAAGTAAAAAGATCACGTATAAGTTTTCTATAAGTCACTCTATTTTTAAAAGTACCATGCTTGTAGGAGACTGTTTGAACAAACTCTGCGTATTCTACCATCATAATGCTTAGAACAGTAGCTTGTTTCTTCAACCAAAGGACGATTAGTCTTTGTGAAAGCAACGAGAAACAATGCGAATTTATTCCAATTCACCCATATATAAGTATTTTTTTTGAACGACTGTCAGTGGATATCCCTATAACCACGATCTTTTCTTAACACTGATAGCCGAACAAAAACTGTTACGTAATACTTCATGTTGAAATCTAGCCCTAATCTTCATAGGTGCTACATAGTTCTACCTAATCCTATAAAGGAACACTAACATCGCCACTGAAACTTCAAAACTTGAGACTCTTTGTTCCACATAGAAAACAAAGGAATTCAGAAAAAGGCTGATGAACCACCGGTATGTGTGAAATTAAAAGAACACGTAGTAAATTCTTGTAGTTTGTCTCTTCATCTGTGTAAAGTATGACATTTTAATTTATGTGGCTTGAGTCTCGAAATTACAGGTTACATTCAGACTTGCGAATTTTATCCATTTCGAAACTGCTTAGATTAATGATGCGCACTATACTTGCTGATATTGCTGGTGAATGAAACCGGCAACAATCTTGACTGACCAGTTTACAACAAAATATATATTTCTCAATTTTTAAAACAGTATAATTTCCTTACATAATGCAGTTCTTTGCAATCCCACATATGTACCACTTGTTAGTTTACTTGCTCATACTTTTCAAAACACCTGATTACAAATGGAGGATTAATTTTGTGATGTATCATTAGTGAAATTGCATTTTCAAAACTATTCTGAGTAAGTTCATCAAGAAAGCTACGCATGACAGCTGAAACAGATGATACTAGTCCCTAAATCAAAATACCGAAGATAATCAATCTTTATTGCTTTTAAATAACCAATTTTCATTTGAAGGACAAATGTCTAGGACACCTATCAAAAGAAAGAAAAAGAACAAGAGGACGGAATTCAATCTCTTTTTTTCAAGTTTATTGAAGATGAATAGAATTCAGTCCTTGTAAGCAGCAATAAACTGGACAATTGATTACAGAAATATATATTTTTTGTAATTTAATTAGATAATGTTCTGGTTTTAAAATTGCTACTTGTCTTAAAGATTTCCATCTAGACTGATGAATTAGCTCTTAGATACCGCATATGCTTACTACTGTTCTCTCTTTTTGGACAGGAACAGATTACATACACTGTTAGATATAAATATGACTGATGTGAGTGATTTCAAGAATAAGGATGTTATAAAGATGGAAAAGACTTACGTGAATAGATGATTTCATAAAGTCTTTTATGGGTTGAATTACAAGTCCGCATATTGCATAATCCCAGGACCACATTATGCTCAAAATGCAGTAATTATTTTGTTATTCTCAGTAAAATATCCAATATATTAGACTCATACTGTGAAAATTACTAAAATTGAACAGATAATACATGTTTAAAGTATGTCTTTTTTAATAAACAAATACTACTGTTACTTTATTAGTAAGCTAAATACCTTATTATTTTACCCAGTCGGTATAAATTTATGATTGGTGCATACTGTTTAACCAATCAACAATAAAAAGAAAATTTGTTCCTTTTCCAAGTAGCCATTAACATATTTTTCACTGTATTTAGTTTATTAGCAGTTTATTCAAATCTGTATACAATTAATCAAGGTTGTTTTAAGCATTCATTAACGACAATAATTACCAGCGGTAAATGTGCAGTGTCCGGTCGTTACTTGTTTTCTCGGTTTCCGTTGTGTCCCTGAGGGGAATACAGGCCTTCAAGCTTCAGCTTTCAATTTTTAGTAGCATTGGTGTTATTCTTTTTTTTACTGAGTGGAGTTGCTATTCTCCCGCTCAACCTTCCCTTTTTATTGGCCTAACCACCAGCTAAGCGTGGTTAAGAAGTACGTTGGTTGAGGATAGTACCATGTGCGTGGGTTGTGGGAGCTCCACCAGTGAAGCACCTTCGTATAAACCAGGGAGTACTGCACATTTGTTTCCTCCTGGTCTAGGACTCTTCATTAATACGCGTACACCGAGGTTTTAACTCAGGACATTCCGATCACAAGGTAAGCTCGTAGGACATTCAGTCAGTGGGATCCCGTTCTTTGTTCAGATAGTTAACTTCCTGGGAACTGTAATGCAGTTCTGTTTTGCAAAGTCTTGCTTACTGTTTAATACTGATTTCTCTCATCTGTCTTATAATGCTTATTATTATCATCATTTCATGACTAGAAAAAGTTTTCGGTCTCATTCACCAACACAAACCTAGTGATTTAAAACTAAGAAAGTCAACTATTGTACAGCAATTCAACTTGATGCCGTATGTGAGATAATGCACACAATTTAAACAATTCGAGCATGTTCAAGGTAATCAGTGAACAGAATGAATAGAGCTCATTTCATTGTTTCTTACTTTAACCATTATGTTAGCTAAGTTAAATTTCTCGCCAGCGTTATCCATTTGGTCAAAATCCCTCAGAGATATTCTAAACTTGATTAAATCATTCTTAATACTTTCTGTCTAATACATAGTACAGTTATGATGCATAATAATAATGATAAATTTAGGTGACCGAATCACGGTTATTAAGCATATTGGATGCGCTATAGAAATGTATCTTATATCTTGGTTAAGAAAATATTCGAAGAAAGAGTTATACGAAAATGTTCAGATAACCAAACTTAATGTGCCTAACAGGAATTTTTTTCTAGTAATATGAAATTCTGAAAAGCACATAGTATTAGTCAAATATACAACTATGTGTGAATATCTAGGTGATACAATAAAATATACATCGCTCACTCACTATATTTCCAACTCTCATGCATCACTTAATATTTTATTTCTCACTTGATAAAAAGTTGCTCATGAATTCTAAGATCTGAAGAAAGGAGAGGGAAAGAGTGCAGTAAGCCAGAAAAAGCCCTAGCTACACTTTCTTTCAGCTGCATCTTCACTTCAGTTCTTATTTCAGCCGCTTAATTTTCTTGTGTAACAAAGTGGCTATTTTTACTTTATAAAAACGAAGAAATGACGTGATATACAAATTGACTTACTCACCACTTATTCACACTTTCAAGTAGGTGAAAACATCGTTATCTCTATACCTTCTGGAATTAAAACAAAAACATTCCACACTGAAATTCAATGTGTCCTTTATTCAGTATTTGTACCACTTTAAAGGAAAATGATGTATGTACATTATCACAGATCTCATTAATTATAAGCATCGGTGGCATAGCGGTTAGGACGCCCACCGACCATGCACATGGTCCGGGGTTCGATCCCCGGCCGACGCAATCCTTTACCTCGCTAAGCCAGAAGTGATGCTGGTGAAAAGGAAAGGTTGGGCATGAGGCTAGCAACCCCATCCTGTAAAAATAAACGCTGCTACAGAAACTTCAAGCCGCTAGCTTGAAGCCCTATGTTCCACCGGGGAACGTGAAGGAAAATCTAAATTTTAAAAAATATAAACATGGTGCGAAGATGTATTTCAATCATAAGGTCAAATAACCAAACACATAATTAGATGATATTAGGTGAGATCTCGATGATTTCTGCATTCATCGACCTAGTAGTGTCACTGATTTATAGAAAAATTCAAAATCATTTTCCTCTCCATTGTTCAGTAGCTTTATGGAATTTTATTGCCAAGGCTGATCGCCCTTAACTAATCTCGAAAAAGGATGTGTGTGTTTTTTCTTTAACGGGACAAGATGAATGCATAATGCTTATCTCTGTCCATTTCAGATAATTTTGTCTCAAGTAGTTTCGAATAAATTTAAAAAATCATTATGAAAATTCTGAAATGAATGAAAATAAACAAAGAAAGCCATTCTTAAAAATCTGCAGATGTGGAAAGCTTCAATTCGACTGCATATTAGTCGTAATGCTTTTGGTTATATTTCATAACATATTGCATACATTAAATCGAAATTTTTGTTTGACATCCTTCAGGTAGGTCAGGCTTACGTGTAATTTTTTGGGATGACAGAAAGTAATTTGCATTTAGCATGAACGGAAATTTATACTTGAAGGAGAAAATCTACAGCAAATCACTATTACTTCATCAGGTTTAAGTGATAAAACCTTGTGTTGTGAAGTATATCACCTTGTCACATGCTAACAAAAGTGTAATATTTGAATACGCCTAAATTTCAAGAACATTCAAGTACAGTGGTACAGTGGTTAGGACGCTTGCCGACCATACACATGGTCCGGGGTTCGATCCCCGGCCGACGCACTCATTTACCTCTCTCAGCTAGTAATAAAAAGCTGGTAAAGAGGGAAGGTCGGGCATGAGGCTAGTAACCCCATCCTGTAAAAATAAACGCTGCTACAGAAACTTCAAGCCTCTAGCTTGGAGCCCTGTGTTCCACTGGGAACGTGAAGGAATAAAAAGAACAAGTACATTTCAGAGGAAAACATTTCAGTTAATGATAACCAACATTCATGATTTTTATACGCAATGTGATTCATGAAATTTAAAGGGTTCAACAGACATTCCTTTTGTCGTTACTTTTGGTCTTAATAAAAGATATGAAGGAACATAAATTAAAACAGTACAATTGTAATTACGAAATGACCTCATATAAAGAACCACAGAAGTCCAGCGAGTACTGAACAGCTGCTTTGCTCTTCTTTGAGACTCGTCGGCGGAACACAACTATGACCTCACTGGGGTTTGAGTCGAGGACCTTCAGGTAACAACGTGAACTCAGTTGCCACTCCCCCACCAGGAAGAAGTCCAATAATCCACCTGTCCTAACTTCTACCAGTTAACGATATAGCACAACCGCAATCTGGCGGCTGAATGATATACCAGCTTGCTTTGTAACCAGAAGGTCCTGGATTCGAAACCTGATGAAGTCATAGGTGCCTGAAACAGTGCCCAAGTCGCTGTGCAGCACCCCCTGGATTTCAGTGGTTCTCAAACTGAAGTGATGAAAACTGAAATTAATCCATTCCCTGCAAATTAACACAAAAAACATTTTAGTTACAGAGATTATTATTTAAAAGTTCCCGTTGAGTCATATAAGAATGACGTTCAGAGAAGAGTTACTATTTTCACCGATATCACCGAATTTCTTTTATTGTTAATTATCATTCTTCCCTCTGTTTCTGGGTGGAATATGGGACTTCAACAACACGTCTCGACTTTGTCATATTTTCAGCGATCCTCTTTATCCAGTCTTAAGATTACCCATAGTCTCTGATCTCCTTCTGTTACAACTACCTCCATGTCACTTTAAAACACTCAGCTCTCCGTTTTCCATCCGAGTTCCACTGCTGTACTGGCCTGCATTGCGCACGATGACATTCGATAGTCCCCTCAGCGTAAGCCCAATCCATCTCGACTACATTCAGGATATTTGTTGAGCAATACGTTCTTGGCTGATTTATCCCCATTGTGCACTAAAGTACTGAACCCAGTTTATAAAACCGGAGACTCTGACTGCACGTAAAAAACCTCTATTTATTAAGTTACAATTTAATGGTGACTTATCAAGTGAGATTCTATTCCAAAGACTTTCAGGAAGTATACGAAAAGCATTTTATGCAGCACACCTATGTTTGTCATTCTCTAGCCAACAAATGATTGGGACACAAACGAAGGATAAGCTTGATAGTTTTGCCACATCTATGTGCATTTATCAATTCAACTGCACCTGCGGTGACAGCTATATTGGGTGTACTACTAGACAGCTTAGCCAACGTGTCAGTGAACATCTCCCATCGTGGTTTGGCAAAGGACAGACAAAAACAATCAGTAGCTCAATTTTGTCACATTTAATTGATAGTGGTCATATAGTGGATAAAACGAGAGCTTTCAAAGTAATTCATCGTATCCCACCGAATCTTTCCAATAGACTTCGTATTCGTTTACTGCACACAGCTGAGGCGATAGACATTCGAACTATTAAACCTAAACTATGTATTCAAAAAAAGTTCGTACAGCCATTATCCCTCCCTTGGTCTATTAAGACATAACCAACTTATGACTTCTACACCACCCTTTGTTTATATTTTCAACCCCTTTCTTATCATCCCTTAATCTTATCTTCATTATAAACGTGTTTCATTTCCTTCCCTTACAATCTAACATTACTTAATCGGTTCATTTGTTTTTACTAGCCTTTATCGACTACTTCCACCTGAACATTTGTTTGTTTAATCGTGCTGTTTTTCATTATTCGTGTTATCACAGATTGCCTCACTTTTTCATCCTTATTACTGATAAGACCATTTTCATTATTATTATTACTATTATCATTACTACTATTATGACTAATTGCACAATTTATATTCACCATCGTATTATCCTATAGACAAAACACCATGATTGGTTTACATTTGAATTTTTATTTGTAAACTTATATAAATTAGAGTTAAGCCTGATGAGATCTAATTGAAAACAGTATTGTTCGCATAAATGTGTTGTTCTAAATTTTACTATGGGAATATTTAATATATTAATCAGTATCTGTCAACATGTATCAGTCTGCGGTTATGAGGAGCAAAGAAAATTAATTAACCAAATAAGATGTTATACTAATTAGATCGCAATCTAATTAAATAGGTTTTTGTTATTTGTATAATAAATGATGCGCTGAGTTTCTGATTCATTATTGTGAATTAATCCATACAAAACTTAGTGCATTTAAGACAGCGCTTTTATAAGTTCAGATTTATCAGAAGTGGCGCTACACAATACTCAAAATCTGCTTAAAACCTGGGTAGAATGAGAGTCACTTCCACCTTCTCTTCATACGATCTCATCCATGTCACCGTTGACGCTCAACTCAGTGTTTCCAATCCGGTTTCCACTTGAAGGCCTGATGATTGATACCACTCGATGGTCTCTTCAGTATGTGTTCAATCCGCCTCCATTTCTTTCGGCACACTTGTTAGAAGACAGGGTGCTAGTCCGCTTGTAATCAGAGGTCCTTGATGCTAATTTCCTCCAACCGTTCGAACTTCAATAAAGAGCCACGCCAGCTGCACATAGAAGTCGGTGATAACCTGTTGGAAATGCTTTTCGTGACGCGCTGTGCAAGTTTCTGACCCACATAGAAGAACTGACTGACTGACTGACTTCACATTTGTGTTGAGAATCCGAATCTTCTTCATTATGCTCAGGTAGAGTAGGAGATTTCCAAACCGATTTCACAGTGATGAAGGTGGATCTTGTCTTTCCGATTCTCGTCTCCTTCGACATCTTCACACATGCTCTCTGTAGTTGAAATGATGCTGGATGACTAGATAAGTGAAGGAAGCAACCTCTCTCAAATTTATTCCATTGATAGTGAAAGGTGTATGCTCATTGGTGTTGCTGTTGGTTGGTTGGTTGAGTACCTTCATCACCTTCGTCTTACCCATCTTCGCTGACAGCCTCCTCCGCCAGCTTGTTGGTTCTCGTCTGTAGATCTCCCAATTCATGTGACATAAAACGTAAGTCGTCCGCTCAGTCTAGATGTTCTAGAGTCTTCTCATCGGTCCAGCGTATTCCTGTCTTCTCGCTCTCCACGTTCTGTTGCAGGACCCAGTCCACTCCAGTCAGAATTATCATCGGTGGTGGCAGACAGCTTTGTCTTACCACTCACTGTCTTCACTCCGAAGGCCTGGATGATTTTACTGTTGTGAACCACCTTTTCCTAACAAGTGGCATTGTCATATAGTCAGCCAGCTAGTGATCGACGTTGATAAAGATTTGGGGCAATGAACTCCGTAGTACTGAAGTAGCTTCCAAATTAATTCATGGTCAATGCCGTCTGGTGAGGGCCTCTTCGAAGTCGGTGAAGTTTAGTCAGAGGTTTGACTGCCATCCGATGCTCTGTTCGATGATGATGAGGCATAGAGTTGCGATTTGATCCTCACAAGTTTTACCTTTCCTGAATCCAGCTTGTCCCGGTTGGTGGAGTTCTGCATCCAGTGTACCTTTTAGTCTCTCAGGGATGACACGACTTAATATATTGCTTGGTATGGACAAGAGCATGATTCCGCGCTAGTTCTTGGGAGGCCTAAATCGCCTTTCTTTGATAGTTTGACAATTCAGCCTTTCTTCTAATCGGTAGGCACCTCTCCTTCCTTCCTAACTTCTTGCAATTATGGCGTCAGCATATCTACCGCACTTTCTGGGTCACTTTTCAGTGCTTCGGGGGAATTTCGTTTGGTCCTACTACCTTCCCGGACTTCAGTAGCTTGATCACATTCAAGACTTCTGTTTTCATTGGGGAATTAATGTCCACTGACTGTGCTGTGTTCATTTGACCATCTTCTATTGGTTTCATCTGTGTTGATCCATTCCCGAATGGAGATCTGCTCAAATGATATAATGTTCTGAGGTCTCTTTTACCTGTGGCCTGCCCATTCCGCTTCAGTTCCCAGTGTGTCGCAGAATTGTCTTTTGTCTCCCCTAGCACTATTCTTCACTTCTTTATTCAGTGAGATGTACACTGAACGCGGACTCTCCCTTCGTTGTCTGTTTTTATATTTGTTCATCTTCGGTTCCACCATCCTCTTCTCCGCTATTGGCTTCCAGGTGGCGCCTATTGAGAACCATTCCTTGTCTTTTCCCTTCTTCCTTCGTGAGATCTACGCAGGTTTTCTTCATCGTCACTTTGATAGAGACCCATTAGATCGTTATCTGAACACACATCTGCTCCTCTTCTCGATTCTGTGTACAGAAAGCTGTCTCTCCACTCACTTCACATTGACATGAAACCTATCTGGTTTTTCGCGTGTTTATCAGCTGAAGTCTGTGTCGCTTCGTGCATACCCTCGTGTTTGTACACACTACCTTCAATTATCAAATCGACGAGTACGCAGAAGTCTGCGAAGAGTTCTCCAGTGTCACTCACCACTTCGCTGAGAGCCTCTCAGTCCATGATGACTTCTCTTCCTCTATTCTCTGCTTCCAGATTAACAATCATATCACCCATTAGGATTTCAATATCACTACTTGGTGTCTTGTCATTTACAGCTTGCAGTTGTCTGTAGAAATTCTCCCTCATCTCTTGATCTGCCTTGATTTTAGACGCATAGCATCCAATAGTTGCAACTTTCCTTGATTTTGAGTGAATTCTTGCTGTCATTTTCCTGGAGGAGGTTGGGATCCACTGCGAAGGGACTTCGGATGCAGGTGTTGACATCATGATAGTCACTTCCTCATTATGTGCATGGTTGTCATCTGGGTAACCGAAGTAGATTTTTCCCTCTCCAGTTAATAAATAGCATAGTCCACGCCAATTTCACCTACACTCGCAGATTCCTCGCACTTCGATACTATAATTTCTGACTTTTTCCGCAATTTGAGCAGCCTCTTTGGCTTCGAACATCACGTACACATTCCATGTCTCTCTATATGCTTACTTTTTCTTTCATCTTAAGAAGACACATCGGCTGACTAGCTTCCTGAAGGCTTTCACCGGCCCGTGATATTTCGCCTCTTGGATTCCAGCGAACAATAAGGGTTTTTCTTATAATTTTTGTATTTTGAATATTTATTTGGGCGTTGAAGTTTCTGTGGCAGTTTGATTGGTTTTCCGGGATAAATTCGCTAGCTCCACTCCCAAGTCTCCCTTAGTTCGCGGACTTGGGACCTCCTAGAGACTTAGCGGGCTAATAAACTAGACGTGGTAAGTTATCAAGATTAGTGAAATGATTTTCAAATATTTCTATGACAAACCTCAGTTCCTACAAAATAAATCGATTAGTGCTTGCTTAATAAGATTTGTATTTTTCTGAAGGACATTTTTGTGAATAAATAATCCTAATAGTAATTTCAGTTTTGATTTTTTGTTGAATGTAGCTCGATTCCACACAGTTCTTTTGGTACAGTTATGGAATTTTCATCATGTGATATCGGTAGCCCAAATTTTTGAGGCCGACCAACTGATATCATGTATGCGTCGGCAGGCGATCGAACCCTGGACTATTTGCATGTTCGGTGAGAGTGCTAACCACTGAGCCACCGACACACATTTTTTTCGTAGAGCGTTCTCCTTATGTCTTATAACTAAACATATAATTCTAGTCCAGAATACTCCTGTAAAACAGTAATTGAAAATAGCATGTTTGGCGTAATGTTGTTCAATACCATGGGAAATTTTTTTAAAGTAGCATTAAAAGTAGCAAAAATAACGTTGCAATGAAACAAGTAGTCTCATGTAAATAGTCATATACATTTTCCAATGAACATACATTCATGAAAACTAATAAATATATGTCGAATCAACTTTTATTATTTCCCTTCAGTATTTATTGAGGCATCCTGATGTAAATGATATTGATTTAAAGTGTGCTTGGCTTCCCTTTGTCATGACAGACTGTGACAAAATTTGAATCTGACATCCTTAATTTCCGTCATGTGAGCATTTCCAATTTTTCTGCAAAGAATGTCAGTTTAGTACGTTTTTTGAATCTCTGCAATGAAAAAAATATAATAATTATTTTCATTAACATTTTAGAATATCAAAAGCAACTGAAGTAGTTGAATGATCGTAAAAGCCACTTACAAAATCTTATGTACTTTCAAAACGAGTTTCAAAATTATCTCCAGGGTTAAAATATGAAGGTGAATATTTCAAAAGTAAGTGAAAGCTTAAATAGGTCATGTTATCTGTTTACTTCTCACTGAAATCAACATGTATTCGGTCTTCTTACCTAACAATAACTACAGGAACAGAATAAATTTGATATTCAACTGTTAGTTTGTAGGCATTTGATTGGTTACAGGATTTTCATCATGAGCTGACATTAGTTAGAGAACCACTGGAAAACCTGGGAGTACTGGACAGCTGTTTCGTCCTAGTTTGGGACTCTTCACAGTACGCACCCACCGGGATTCGAACCCAGGACCTCCTGGTTTACAAGGCCAGTTCGAATACCATTAAGCCACTGGGATCCGATCCAATGGCCCATGAATAAATTTGCCTTAAAATTCACTAGGTACATGTATTCTGCTCCGGTGTTAGTCCAGTCGAAGCAACACAGTACACATTTTCCTAGGAAAATGCTTTGCTCTATGCTTTACAGTATCTTTTATACAGTTAAGATAAACACTGACACTTGTTAGTCAGGCAAATTTTACATTTCACGCCAACATCTATTAGAATTCCGCAAACAAAAATTAAAGTCAAAATAAAGGTATGTGTGTATTAAACATATTCATCTGATGTGATGAAAAACAAAATTGAACAAGTAACTTATCTTCGACGGCATATCTGTTTATTTATCATGTTGTTGTTTTTTTCTGATTGAAATTTTGATTAAAAAAACGACTTAAACAAATTATTATATTTATCTATAAATAATTTAACAGCATGAATGACAGTAAATAGCTAAAACTGAGATTAATAACCACACTGGAAAAAGAATTTACAGCAAGTGAATTAACTCCAGTTATAAATATCTGTCACTTGGTTGTCTTACTTTATTAAAAGAGGATAAGATTAACATTTTGAATATGTATTTGCTTTCATTCGTTTGCCTTTCAAGTGGAACATACGGCTTCAAGCCTTAAGTTTCGTCAGTATTGGTGTTCTGTTTACGATGTTGGATAGCTAGCCTTATGCTAAGCGAGTTCTAGGAGTCCATCAGCTGGTAATTTAACCCGAAGCACTTAAAATATTGAAGGTCTTTAGTCTAAAAAAGCATATGGTAACTAGTCAGTACATTTAATTACTTTATATTTATTGTGATCATCTTACTATATGCTTTGACGATAATTAACTCAGTGCCGAACAGAACAGGATTTATTTCACACATGACAGTGAAAAAGTTCCAGCTGCTTGAATAACAGAAATCAAAGGACATCGAGAAACAATTTCTCAACACTTTATTAATTAATCTTGTCATTCAGACCGAACTAATTTAATTGTGTCATAATTCATAATTATGAGAATAAACTATTGCATACTAGCTGCATTTATATATATGAGCATTTCCTGCAACTGATTAACATCCGGTGAGTGATTTATACGCATATATATATATATATATATAATGTTTGTAATACAGAACATCTAGCAGTTTAACTTTTTTGACCAGTTGTCTTTCTTCGCATTACTTTCTGCTACTTTTACCAGCTTATTCGTTCATTTTCCCATTTATTTTATGTATACTACGATTGCCAGCCAGTGGAAAAGAAAATATCAGAAATTTCGTTAGTTTGCGAGATGTGAAGATTTTTGCATGGCCGCTTGCGTCCTTTTCGTTTCATTTTAGTAAACAATTAAATGAATCTTGAGGAATTGTTGAGCTCACTGAAAAAAACCGTTACTTTTCTGCGTAAATCTGCATAAAACATTATATACTGAAAGTTATTCCAACAGGCTTACAAACAGAAATTCACTGGTGAAATTATTCGCACTTAATTCTGTGATGCCATAAATTCCACGTTATCTATTAGTTTTAATCTTTCTGCATTCCTTTGGGTGTTTTTCTTTTAGCCAAAATATCATGTTCATGTAGGCTTGTCACTGGGAACCTGCACTGCATATCATGAGCAGTCAAACAGGTTTACCAGTTAACAATGTCACGCTATGGGAGAAGACATTTCAGCCTTATTTTCAAGTCATTGACAAATCGGAACACTTCTGATGGATGAGTTTTAAAAAACACAGAATATTTGCTGATTACTATGTGTTAGAAAAGGTACTGGTTCTAAGTATCTAGTACAATGGTTGCTTTACAAGACAGAATGATGATAGAAGTTCAAAATTGTTAATTTCATGGTGTTTTAATTTCCTTTTATTTCATATCAAGTCAGTAATACAACACGTGAATGAGGAAGACTTGCTTAGTTACAAAATTTTGAAAAGGTACTACGCAGTCAGGTAGAGCACTTTTGTTAACTTTCACATCTCTCCAGGAAACATTTTGTCAAAATGAATATCAGTGTAATATATTACTTTGACTACAATTTACTCCCCTAACGAAAAATATTGACATTTATTGCGTTTGTTTTTCTGAAAAATATACATATATATGTACGTCAATAGACACCTTTCTATGTTCAGATGCTAGACGTTACACTGATTACTGCTTCCATTCAATCTCATATTGATTTCGCAACTCTACTATTAATCAAGACAGCATCAATCACTGTGGATCAAAAAGAGACAATTCATCTCATATAAAAAAACGAATATCTTTTTTAATAAGACCAAAATAATGATTTGTTAATCATCGAAGTTATCTGGCTCGTCAAATTTCTTTTTGTTTATTGTTTGTAAGGAAAACAGTTTTTCGAGTTTGACCACGGATCGAGAACTATTGAAAACCAGGTTGTACTGAACACCTGTTTCGTCCTAATTTGCGACTCACCAGCAGTACGCTCCCACTGGGTTTTGAACCTAGTATTTTTTGGAGAAACGGAGTCAAAGTAATACTCCGCAATTATCAGTAAACTATTACACGCATTCATATGTTGCAAATTAAGAGTACCACTTAACACATATACATTTCTAAACATTTTCTGTATAGTGAGTGGCGAAAGATTTTCCTAATTAGTTGGACGATTAACATTATTAATTCAATGCTTTTTATTTTGTTACACTGTGAGCAACAATATGTTCAGATGACGTCACAGCCACTAATTCTGTTGCTGACAAATAAATGCTTGGTTGACAAGAATATCACTGTGTTTTTCATTACATTCCAGATGTGCTACAATGCTTCGAATTCTCAATTTAGTAGATGCTAAGTAATTATTCACTGATGTCTATTCAAGCAAAGCATTGAGAATGTCTTATTACCAGTATACTAGCTGGTTTTGGACTAGAAAAACTGGGAAGGTTGGGCATGGGACTAGCAACTTTATAAATTTTGAAATCAGCGTCGAAATCTACCGCGCTCAGCATAAAAAACAAGATTCTGATTTTCAACACCAGTGTTTAATCAGTTCTTCTATACGGTTCAGATACATGACGTGTCATAAAAAGCCTTTCCAACGGGCATAAGACTGTCATCAACAGTTACCTTCAGTCTATACTGAACGCCAAATGGCCTTTCGGGATGGATTAGCAGCAAGGAACCAATTACCTTACCTTAAACCCCTCCAAATGCCAAACAGTCAATTTCCCCTTTAGGCATAAATCCGACCTAAACAAACTGGTTGGTTCTCACGAGGTGTGCAACATTGATGGCAATGAAATAGAAACCAAGTCGGAAATTAAATATCTAGGCGTCATTCTATCTGCTGATCTCTCCTGGTCGTCTCATATCTTGGCGATTTCTAAGAAAATATTTCGTCTCACCTTCTACATCAAGAAGTTAAAACATTCTGGTATGAACCAACCCTTACTCCTACAATTCGTTAATTTTCGCATTCTGCTTATTATTCTCTATTGTTCCCCCTTAGTTTTTCCAGGGCTACTGAAGATAGACCATAACATATTACGCAGGATGTTGAAGGTTGTCAGCAGGGTAAGCAACGTGCCACTTAACCAGCTTGTTAATATTCTGATCGACAGGCACATGAACTCATGTGAAAAATGGGCCAAATACATTTTATCTAACTCACACCACCCTCTTCACTCACAACTCTCCCCTCGCATCTCATCAGGTAAAACCAGGAGCCTATATAGAAAACTATATGCTCGCACCAGCAAGTACAAAAACTCAACCATACCCTACTTAGCTCGTGTTCTGTGTGATAAAGAAAGCATTAGGCGTGATACCTATAATTCATTAAATAGTCAGTAGAACAACTGGACCTGCTGAAGCCTTATGTTCCACTCGTAACCAAATGGAATAATAATAAATAACTCATCAGGATGATATTACTTTAAAAAACACCTTTAGACACCTATAATGTAAACTGATTTCATCTGAATTCATTTTTTCGTCACTGTATGTCTGGATTTTAGTGTACTCAGCAGCTTCAGCGGATATAACCCATCAGAGGCAGATTTACACTCTAAACTTAAAAAGAATAATTAATGTTGTTTTGGCCTTACTAATTAATTTGATCTAGAGACGCTCCTGAATATTATTCATGCGGCTAGTTACTAAATGTATTTGTCAAAATAGGATAATCAAGCAAACCAGGGCTCCAGAATTCAGTAGGTTTACAATTAATCATTCATTTGATAATGCATGATCTTTTTTCTGATAAACATAAATATCGAGCTAGAGAGGGAAGTAAAAGTCCCTCATTTTCTAATATACTACTAACGTACATTTTTACAACACTGCAACATTTACATTCCCTTGGCAGTTATGTTTTGCTTAGTTTGGCTTCTCATGTTGCTTATTTTAAAACTTAAAGATATTGCTACTAAAAAAATAAACCGTCTTTAATTCCGTTCATCAGTGAGACGTTTGGTCAAATATTTCATAAAAATATTGTAGTTACTTTATCCAACCGCGTAGTCATTAGAATTTGACAAATTATTTTATCTTGACGTTCTGAGGAATTGGTTGCGTTTATAAAGGCAGGTTTTTTTGTGGATTTTGTAACAGTAATTTTATCTGACTTGAAAATCAAAATGAGATCAAATTTCTTCTTGTTTCTTGATGTAAAGTTTCACCTAGTATGGAATCCTGCACTGTGGCCTTCAATAATTCACTAACGAAAGTGACCTGTGGCCATCTTTCCTCGAGTTTCAAATTTTTCCTACTAAGTTCCTGTAAAAAAACTTCACGCCTTACCAGATCGAGATAAACCTAATGTAGATTATATGAAACTGTTTTGACAGACAGCACTAAGAAGTTCATAAATGTACTGACAAACATATGATAACTTTTCACTCTTATCTTCATTCTTATACTAGTAATTAACCTTGTGCGTCAGAGGCGCAGCGGTTAGGAATCTCGCCGACCATGCACACGGTCCGACGTTCGATCTCCTGCCGACGCGCACCTGATGTCAGTTGGTCGGCCTGCAAAATTTGGGCTACCGATTTCACATGCTCAAAATTCAATTCTCGTACCTTAAATACTGTGTAGAATCAAGCTATAATAAAAAAAATAGATCCAAGATTCTATTTCTTTTGAATCCAGTACGTTAAAATACTGTCTGTTACTACTTTTGATTTTCACTGGTTTTCTGATCTACAAAGATTTAGCTTAAAACGACTGAAATTTCAACAATTTTTGCGTCTGATTATCTTTCAGCTGCTCCTTTGTTTCCAGTAACTTTAATCAACGATCGTGACTGACGGACCTTATCTGACTGGGTGTGGCGCAAAGGTACTCACTGACACTTTTGAGTGTTCCTACTTTATTCCAAATGCAGTCATATGCAGCTTGGTTGATAAAAGGCTGGAAATAGGATGAAGAAGTTTTCCATTTGTGAAAATCTTCTTGGGTCATGACATTCAGTCCCACGTGATTCACCCTTTAAATTTATCTACAGAGACAAATTCAGTCAGTCTAAAAGTTTGCATTTTCTCCATTTATGTATAGTCGGAGGTTAAGCTGTACATCAACAAACACCTAAAATATGTATCAGGAGATGTAGTGTTGAACCGGTGTGTTTACCTCGGTGATGTTAATGTTCACTTTTTTTATTCCTTTACGTTCCCAGTGGAGCATAGGGCTTCAAGATAGAGCTTTGAAGTTTCGGTAGCAGAGGTATTTATTTTTACGGGAGGAGGTTGCTGGCTTCATACCCAACCTTTCCCCTTTACCAGTTTTATTACTGGCTTAACGAGATAGAGGAGCACGTTGGTCGGGGATCGAACCTTTGGTCACTTGCGTGGTTAGCGGGAATTCTACCGCAGTGCCACCGACGCTTATTCCATTTTACCATAGAAATATGTTCCACTTCTTTTCATCTTGGCCTTCTTTATTGTTATCATTGTTGCACTTTTCTTTCTATTCGGCAACACTTGGCCTACTTTCAAAATCTTAATACCAGTTCACTTAATCTTTCAAAATTTTTTAATTCATCCACTTAAACTTCATCCCCTTAATACATAATGTTTGTTATGGTGGGATTCACCTAAAAACTTATTTAACTGAGTGTTTTAAGATATAAGCACCACTAATAATCACATTATGACACGGTGAAATTTTTAATATCCGATTATATATATATATCAAGACTTTTTCTACCCATCATTCCTTGGCAAAAGTATTAATTATACATTATGCATAAACTTATACAACTTTCCGAAGTCTACAACATTAATTTTTATATTTTAGTAATAACCCACTGGAAATATTCAACATTCGCAATGAAAAAAAATCACGAAATCATCCACTTGCATATAACAGTCATGTTAATTATTTATCTACAAAACAATAAGCAGTATTGCATAATCGTATGCTACAATTAAATTAATTATTAATAACATTTTTTTTAAATAAAGTACTTCTGTTCAGAAGTTTTCTTTCTGAAGTATTCGACACATTTTTGTTGCCAGTCTCATGCACAACCTTCCCTCTTTACAGGACTTACCAATGACTTAGCGAGATTCAGTAGGACATCTACGTGAACCATATATGAGATTGGCAAGTATTCCACTACTGATTCACTGGCGCACTACTTTCAGGTTAAAAAGGCACTTTTTATCGAAAGATACACACCTGACTGAATGTGATTTTATTTAGTTTTAAAAACTCTATTTTGTCTACAAAGCTAATTGGATGCATTACGTGGGATATGAGCTGAGTAACAGGTACCATGGACCATGTAATACATTCTGCTGGAAATTATGAGGAGTGATGTGCACACTGTGTAAAGTACCACGCATGTTGGGTATATTATTATTATCATTGTTTCCTTTAATTCCTAGAAGAATATAGGGCTTCAGGCGTGCGTCTCCATTGCGTTCAGTGCTCTGCTAAAGTTTTCACCTGGCTCCACATCTTCCCACACTTTTTCATCTCCTCTTCACATGACCTCCTCCAAGTCACACATGGACGACCAACTCGCCGCTTCCCGTTCAGGTTGCACTCGTGAGAGGGCCTGTCGTGTGATGTCGCTTGATGGTTTTCTCAGAGTATGGCCAATCCCCCTCTGGTTCCTTCTGCATATTTGTTGCACAATCGGTTCCTGCTGGGTTGGTTCGCTCACTGCCAGAGATCCCACCCTGTTGCTGATCTTTTCTGGCCGGCCATCTGATCTTGAGTATTGATCGGAGACAGCTGTTGATGAAAGTCTGTAGTTTGTTCGAAGTGCCGTTCGTGACGCGCCAAGTGTCTGATCCGTACAGTAGCACTGACTTCACAGTGGAGTTGAAAATCCGGGTCTTGTTTTTCATGCTGAGTGCTGTTGACCTCCACACAGACTTGAGAGAAATGAAAGCTTGTCTTGCTTTCCCAATCCTCGCTTTGATATCCTCGTCAGTTCCGTCCGCCTGTAGTTGAAACGATGCTTCCCAGGTAGGTAAAGAAGATTGCTTCTTTCAGATTTCTCTCTTTTATGCTGATTGTTGTCTATTGTTGTTACTATTGGCCGGTAATCTGCATCACTTCTATTTTCTCTATGTTGACCTGAAGTCCTATCTTTGATGCTTCTTCTACCAACTTGTTGCTTTTCACTTGCATATCTTCCAGTTTGTGGGAAATCAGACATATATATATATCGTCGGCGAAATCCAGATCCTCGAAGTTTTTTGTATGGGTCCATTTTATACCTGTCCCCTCGTTGCCCGCCGCTGTCTGTTGCATTCTCCAGTCTACCGCAATCATGAAAATCATTGGAGATAGTAGGCAGCCAGCTTGTCTTACTCCCGTCTTCATTTCGAAGGATTCCGTGAGTTTCCTGTAGTGGAATACTTGGCATGCAGCATTGTCGTACAACTGTTGGATGAGATGCATAATTGTCCGTGGCACCCGTAGTAGCGAAGTAGTTGCGAAATCACCTCTTGATCGACGCTGTTGAAGGCCTTTTCAAAGTCGATGAAGTTGGGGTAGAGAGGTGACTGCCATTCCAAGCTTTGTTCAATGATGATCCGTAATGTGGCGATTTGATCAGTACATGACTTGTTCCTCCTGAATCCTGGATATATTACACTTGAGAATAAATTATGCTTATGCACATTTTATAGGCTTAGTGGCAACAATAAACATAGTGTCAAAATAGTACTTATTAATATTTTGTACACTTCATTATGAATTCAACTTTGAATAAAATATATAAAAATTAAGCCCTCACGCTACCCTTTGCAGACCTAACGTTTGTTTTTCATTTCTTAAACATTCGAAACCAACTCACTTTTCAGTATTATCAGATTAAGATAACTAATGACGAACAATATGCAGACAAGTAGAAATCAGTTTAGTTAAAAAGAGAAGACATTGATGAAACCACTTCTAGAGGAGAAGAGTCAATCTAATCATCACTTGAATTTCTCTATATTTCAAAGAATGAAATCTTTGCAAACAAATAATAAATGAGCCCACTTGAAGTCGTTATTTGCTGACAAAGATTTTCTGAAAAGAAACAGCCATTTCTAAATTTCACAGTTGAGTACATCTGATTTACAACTGTTTTTTTCTCATTTATTATGACAGGTGTAAAATCTGTACTTAAAGTTAATCATTCTTGTCATTAAAAATGCTGACGTGACAAATAATTAGACTATTTGTATTTTTTGAAGCGGAAAAGCTACACAGAAGTTTTAAGTACGCAACAGAAGAAACATTTTTCTACTCTGACAGCGCATTTCTAGAGAAAGATAAAATTTTTCCGTCTAAATTATATTTAGATATGCATTAAATCACTAGCTTTATTCTGGGAAACTAAATGTTGAGTCAATAGATAGTGAAATATGTTGTAATAAATATCGCATGTACTAGTTAGCAGAGCATAATATCAGATAAGGCAACGATGTGTTTAAATAACGAAAAACTATCAGCTCTACTGAATCTGATGACATTTAACTTGGAGTTGCTTCATGCCGATTTCGAGCAGCACGTACGTCTTTATTCAAATAGGCCTAATTCAGTTCTTCATAATTCATCCTTTTGATAACCTGCTTAAATCACTGGGCCACCTACATCTTCTATTCACCTAAATGCATCGTATTTACTCCATTTCATATTGTTTTAATCATAGAGTTATTTAGGCACATTTTCAAATACATTTCAACCTAGTACTAATAATTTTCTGACAAAAATGTAGGAGAAACATTATGAGTTATCAAGGTTTGAGTCGGCTAAAACAACATCTCTTCAGCCGATATATTACCGTTTATTATATTACTTAGGGATTTTGTATGATGGGTAAACACCTTGTAATAAGAAACTGGCTGGAAATTCTGAATTGTGAATAAATGCATTTTACAGAATAAGGCTACCATTATTATTTTGCACACAAATGTTCACAAGGAATTTAAATGCATTTGTCGGTTGATTGATCAAGTGATTTATACCCTAATCTTGGTAAATACGCCTGACACAACCAGACTTTTAAGAATTAATCAAGGGAAAAATTAAGTTATACTTGTAGTCTGAAAAAAATTTACTGAGTATGTAGATAAAAACAAACTTTGCAGTGTCTTAATTAACAAAAAATAAATACTCAAGACTATAAGTAATAAGACCATAAAACTTTGTCATCTATGGTTTACGACGTCATGGAATTAACCGTTTCAGGCAAATATACTTGTAAATATTATGATGCATTTAAATACCACAGTGTTTAAGGGAATGCTATTTTTGTTACAGAAAACCAAAGTCTTATCTTACAATGATTGTGTGATGTTGATGATGATGATGATGACGATGATGAAAATGAAAAGGTTTGTGCAGAAAACAAATTCCGAATTTCAGAAACATGAGGGGGTTACACTAGAAATGTTGTGTCCCAAAGAGCAGCATTTTTACTTGATGTGTTTTCTTGGAGCAACACGTTTTTTCCACCTTGTTATTTATTTGCAGCTTATCATGTAGGAGTTTAATTCGAAAATGCTCTCTGATCATTGTCCTAATGTTATTTTAATTTTATCTGGGGTTCTAGTGGGAAGTTGTAACCAGGATGATATAGCCGGTTGGGCGTGAAGACAAATACTCGCCGAAGACATTGGCTAGTAGTCGTGGTATATAGTAAATTAGCAGAAGTTAGAATTCACAGGCCATTGGATCGAGTCCCAGTGAAGTACTGGTCAACGAGCAGCCTCGCCTTGTAACCAGAAGGTCTTGGGATTGAACTTTTGTGGTGGGTGCATACTACCAATGAGTCCCAAGTTAGGGCGAAACAGCTGCCCACTACTTCCAGGTTTTCCAGTGGTTCTCTTGCAACCAATCAGTCAAATCCCTACAAACCAATACTAGGATGTCGTTTTATAGGTAAGTTCTTATTCTCCCATTCATCCTGGGCCACCGGACGGGTAAGTGAACCACTGGGTTAATTAAATCCCCATCCGACATAATTCACAATCTATTCCCCCTTTCTTATTATTTTATTCATTAATTATATTTTTACATTACTACATGAACTCTGTATAAACTAATGCAATACATTTCTCGAGGGAAATGAGAGGAAGCTATCGTAGAGTAAAGTACCGAATATTGCTTCAACTGGGATAAATACAGCGCCATGTGATGTACTGCTGAAATAACTTTGCTTGAGGATCCTGTACGAAAAGCACGTATTTCGCAATTTGAATATACTGAAAATTCTGTACTAAGTATTAGCATATCGTCTAAAACATAGCTATTATTTTGTTTTTTCAAGGGATCCTAACGTGAATTCAACACCTCAGTGATGTCTTCACTAGCATTATATTTAGTTAAGAATGAATTAACAAAATACAGCGATTACACATAGCATAAATTCCATCATTCTTGTTGTTTGTAAGTTTATTAGTGAAATTAGACATTTTAATTTTCAACTTGTGCTCGTATTGTATAAAACGCCTGTAGTTTTGTTCACAATCACAATGAATTATGACTCATTCTATTTATTTTGCAATAGAAGATCGGTCACTGTTATAAGTGTTGTTGATATCCTAGTATCTTTCTGCCTACATATAAGGCACGTGTAACATTTTCATTGTATATGAAGTCATTCTGAGTCACTCGTAGGGATTTATCAAACAATATAAACTTTCGAGGTCAATATGAAGAGTAGGACACGTATCCATGCAGTACTTGTTACAATCACTATAATATAATGCTTGAAATAACATGACTAAGTGGTCCAAATAGGCCATAAAGCTGGAACTGAAGAGTCTTTATCATTTATCGAACACCAAACAAACTGCACAAGACCTCCAAATACCGAACATCATGAGCCACGAAGCCACTGCAATTCGTTTAAAACAACTGAAGCTTCAAGCCAAAGCTCTGAGTGCCTAAGGAATAGGTTCAGTGACCGTTAATAACCTGGACTTCAGTGAAACCTAGATATTATTAAATCCTGGAATAACTTCCTTTGTTCATCTGATATTCACTTAAGCATTATATTGATGAGTAATACCGTCTTCAGACATTTTTGAACAGCGATCAATTGATATCATAGAGGCGATGTTATTTATTATTATCATTGTTCCCTTGGGTTCCTAGTGGAACACAGGGCTTCAACTGCACGCCTCCACTTACTTCTGTCATCTGCTGTACTTTTCACTTGCATCCATATTATTCCATACTGTTTCAACCCCTCTTCACACGATCTCCTCCATGTCACCCTTGGACGTCCCACTCACCGCTTCCCTTTCGGGTTCCATTCGAGCATTGGCCTGACGCGCGATGTCACCCGGCAGCCTCCTCAGCGAGTGTCCAATCCATCTTCACTTTCTCCCGAATATTTGTTGGTCGATTGGTTCTTGTTTTGTTTGTTCCCATAGTTTCTTGTTGGTGATTCTTTCCGGCCATCTGATCTTCAGTATAGAACGAGGACAGTTGTTGATAAAGGTCTGCAACCTGTTGAAAATATTCTTGGTGACCCGCCAAGTTTCTGATCCGTAAAGCAAAATTGACTTGACGTTTGTAGTGAAAATCCGAATTTTGTTGTTGATGGTGAGTGACGAAGATTTCCAGATTGGTTTCAGGTTGATGAATGTGTTTCTCGCCTTCCCGATTCTCGATTTAACATCCTCGTCCGTTCCTCCCGTAGTTGAGACAATGCTCCCTAGATAAGTGAATGAAGTAACCTCTTTCAAATCCCTCCCGTTGATGGTGATTGGCGCTGGATGTTTCTGCTGCTATTGTTGTTGTCGGTTGGTTGTTTTCATAACCTCCGTCTTGTCTATGTTCACCTGGAGTCCTGTCTTTGCTGCTTCTTCGACCAGTTTGTCGGTTTTCGCTTGTAAGCCTTCGATTTTGTCCTCGCCTAGATTACTAGCTAACTAGTTTTCTAGCCGGTCCCAAGACCGAGGCGATGTTATTTAAAACACTAATACTATTAATAATAACAGTTCTTTAGTTGTTATGGTTACATAACTGTCGAAACGGTTGGAGAAGTTATCGGAAAGAATATTTCTTGTTCACTAATCAGTCATTTGAGAATGAATATGTTGTATTTTCTTACTATGTCCTAGCATCAAGAAGACAGTGGATCTGCTTCCTTTTGTCACTATCTGTCAAGCTGACGTTCTGTGGTAGTGTCATAAGTATGGTCGTAATTGAAGCTGCATTCAACGTATTAAAATAACAGTCAGTACATTTGTAACAACAGAAGACAAGGGCCAGGCAACAGATCAGTTTTATTACGAAAACCAACAGGTATTTATATCATGGAAAATTCCCATTGTAACATATAGAAAATCAAAACAAATGATTCAGCGAAGAGACTCTTTTCAACGAATTTATCATCAAGCTGTACAACCTATGTTTCAATTCCCTCACCGGATATAACTTCTTAAAAACCATATATATACGATTGTACAGCTTGATGATAAATTCGTTGAAAAGAGTCTCTTCGCTGAATCATTTGTTTTGATTTTCTATAGGTATTTATATGTATTTTACGTACATTAATAAGGCTCTGCCCGCAGAAAGAAGGCGGTCTTCTGATTGGTTGTTTGCCAACGAACGCAGTCTTCTGCTTTCTCGTTTTCGATATTTCTCGGAAATGCGAGCCACTTGTCTGCGAATCATATTTGTCCACGTCTAGGTCAGCTGTGATCGGTTGTTGAATCAGCCTAGATTAATTTCCACCAATCAGCGTAGATCACCACACATTCACAAAAATATTCCTTTTGATTCTTGTTAAATCATTGCAACTGTCTAAAATAACAAATACAGAGATCATTAAGCCATGAATGTCATGGGATACTTAAAGCTGTTTCCTGAACACATGCCACGTTCTTCCGTAAACATCTGATATTTTGATGTAATTTATATTGCTTGACCAACATCCACCACATAAGGCATTTATTCCTGTTCCTATTTCACAGATACAGGCGACCTTCATCATTTCCAAAATGAAAATGCTTTTCATTTTTATTTTCATTTTATATGCAGTCATAACAAATAATAAACATGAAGTTGATTATCGTCTGAGTTTCAGAAAATGACTGTTATTCGTAGTTTTCAGTTGGTATGTATTAATCGATGTTTCAAAACATTAGGTCCCTCTAATAAATCTGGATAGAGGAATTTTTCTGAAAAATGTGACGTATTTCCCCAATAAATCTCTAACAGCCTTATAATACATTTACATGTCAAATAAATTTATGTAAACAATTAAAGGACAGTTAAAATGAATAAAATAATGCAGGAATTAGGTATAATAAGGATGGTAAACAGCACCACACTCAGTGATATAAGCGAACAAGAATTACCAATGTGGGTTGAGCGAAACGGTAAAATGGTTTATACAAACAGATGGAGAAACTTTACGGTTGACTGTCACCTCGGTATATTTCAAAATGCCCGCCTGACGGTTTTTATAAAAAATCTTGAAAGCTGTTTTAATACCAATCTTGTGATTCATACCAGTAATGTGTTTCGCAGGTGACAGACTACCAGTGTTGTCTGTAGCGAAATTCTTAATTGATATGAATTCCAAGATTGATATTAAAACAACCTCGAAAAATCAGAAAACACTTTTAAATAACTTTATTGCAGAAGAATACTTTTTTTCTAATTAAAGTGTAGCGGAATTACTATCTGTGGTTGCAGTATTGTAAAAACCACCTTCAACCGTGAGAAGATAGATGAGGCAAGTATGCTTGACCTCTTCCTTAGGTTTTACGTTACTTCTGGCTTCATTTAAGTTTCGAATATCAACAAAATTAGTGTTGGATGTTTATTGCTACCCATGTTTGTACTAGTTACGTATGCAGATGCATTTCTAACATTTTATAAAACATAGTACCAATTCTAAGTGTCAATTACCATGAACTTGTCTCTTTCAAATGCTACATGTCTTCACATTTTCAATAGCTTTACCATATTCTTTAGGTAATTTACTTCAATTTGTTGTGAGAAAATTGGTAAAGTATTTGCAGTTACTATACTCTCGTAAAAGTGAAATCTTCAGTGGCAGTTTAACCAGCAGTTAAAAGTGTCTAAAATGGGATGGATTCAATCAAAGTATATAAAAAATTCATAAGAATTTACAGGCATTCAGAAACCCAAACCCCAGAATTTTTCATCCAATTTCGACAGACTAATCAAAAAATTTAATTCTCCAATATTACTACGGTTTAATGTCATCATGATAGCCTAGACAATGACTTTTTTACTAAGGCGCATACCTTACATCTTAAATTTTCGACGATTAAATAAGAATTTGCCTCAAGTTTGATCACTGACTGATATCAGTAAGAGAACCGCTGAGAACCAGGGAGTACAGGAGAGCTGTTTCTTCCTACCTTGGGACTCACTGGCAGTACGTACTCACCAGGTTTCGAACCTAGGACCTTCCGATTGCAAGGTAAGCTCATAGAACATTCAGCCACTGGAATCCGACTCAGCTATGCATGAACTCTAACTTCCACCATTTCGTGATTTTCCTGCGACCACTAGCCGATATAATTGGTAAGCATTTGTCCTCACTCCTGACCGGGTGAACCCCACCTCCCTGCCTTTTAGTGGTTTTCTAATTGATGTCAATCCGTGATCAAATTTGAAACGAACAAAATCCCTACAAACAAACCATTGGAAAAGAATTTGCTCATTGAATTAAATGATTTCTCGTAAAATAAAAATGATATGACACTCCTTACAGACAAAGGAGAAGAAATGCAGACTAATACAGCGAATCTCAAGAGGATGCCGTTATGTTATAATGACCATTAACAGTCATTTGAGTCAGGAACATCCTTTAACTGGTATCAAGAATGACAGATAGAATACAAAAAACCGCACACTATTACTGCAAAAGCTTTTCTTGTGTACTACTAGCATCTCACACTCCAAGTAAAGGTTTAATTAGGTATTGCTCAGCCCTCAGAACTGTGCTTATGCCTGAAATCTTTCATCTTACTTATAGAATGGATGAAAAAATTATTCTATTCTAAAAAGATTTTCATTCTCCATTTCAAGTACTACTTGTATCCAACGCAGAAAATCTTACATCCCGTCCAGAGTTTTTTCCTACAATGCCAATCCATGAGGATTTTCACTAGTATGCTGTAAGTTACATCTCCCTTTTGCTTATTTAATAACGACGAAATCTAAAGTGAATAACGAGTACGTCTTATCTTGAATTACTTTGTCCCTATCAACTAAAAATACTTGACTCCCTTGGAAGTGGAGATGTTTGACTGTATCGATATTTTATGTGAATAAGGATAACATGCCAAGTTATTGGTGATCAAGGTCGCCTAGTTAACTAATCAACTAGCTTACTACCCTGTCCTAAGCTCTGAAAAAAAGAGGAAACTGTGCGTGGGATTCCTCTTCATACGTGAATTTGATAAAAAGAATATACTTCATTGAATCGAACTGTTATTGTGTTCCTGTCCAAATCATTTTCACAGAGAATGAAGGTATCATCGATTTATCGGCGATTAAGTGAGAATTTTTTGATAGGGTTTTTCAAATGACCATTTTCCAGTTTACTTAGAAAGAAATCTGCCAAAATGGTACCCATTTGGGAGCCCATCTTCACCCCATCCACGTGTCTGTAAAGTGTGCTATCAAATTTGAAATTTACATTCATGGTACACATTAATAACAATTCTTTTCGTATTTCTGTTGGAATTCCAATAGTTACTGACTGGTTATACACTTGTTCACATATGTAGTTGACAGTTTCTACTAGAGGTACATCTGTTTATAAAGATGTTATGTTCAATGATATCATAGTTTTATCCTAGGTATTACTATCTTTGATTTTATCTACGAATTCAAATACACCTTTAATGCTGTTTCATTGCCTCTTCATGCAAAGGTTTCAGAATAATCACTAACCATCTAGCTAGAGCATGGAAGGGTGGATTTCGCATACCAAATGTTTGTACTAACAGTACCCCCAGTTTACGTACTTTGGGTAAGCCGTGTAATCTTCGCGTATATGTGCCTGGTGGTCTGAGTTCTTCGTGAAAACATTCAGTAAATATTTGGTCCTCCCGTAGTTTCTGCAAACGCCAAGAATAGAACATGGACTTCCATAAATTTCTAGCGTATGCGCATACACTTATTCAACCTTTATTGTTTGATACTGCAAATTTTTTTATAACTACTCCAGAAAATTAGCTCCAAAGTATCTGTTTCAAAGATTTAGGGAAATATTCACCAGAAATTCATTTGCTAAGTGCCGAGTAATAGCAATGCTACCCTCCTTTTATCATTTTTGATAATGTAAGCCATCTTTCTAGCATATGCAAACCTCATATGAATAAACGTATAAATAGTACAAGGGTACTAAAAACAACCATAAACCTGTCGTGAGACCATTTTTCATTACGAGTGCTTATCCGCTAATTCAAAATGTAACGGCATGTATTAAATCCTTAATGCTGTCGTTCACACTATTCACCAAACATTTAACAGATTTCACCTGACTAGGTGTGACCGAAAAATTCAGTATTGTATACATAGTTGCAGAATAGTTTAAAAGTTTAATTTTATATGATAATGCACTCATCTGATGGTGGAAAGCATGAGAATCCAGAGTGCGAGTTTCGTCTTATTTAAGACTTGTCATCTGCGTGTACTTCGACTTCATTAAGTAATGGCGTTCCCAATCTACCCAGTGCCCATCGCCTCAACCACGAGGCACTGTCCACTAAACCATTGGTGCACGACAGCCGCTTCTAGCACAACCGGTACAGCTTGGAAACCATTATTCATTTTTCTGATTTTTCGTTGATATATGTGATCGTAGTGGTCAGCTTCAGTTTGTATGTAGGCTCTTTGAAATACAATGCTCAGTTTCATGATGATTAAGAAGCCCATACAACAAAATGTGGTTGACCAATGGGGCTGTAGTATTTACTAACCAACGTGAAAACGTCTTAAATAGGTTGTCCACTTTGGTCTTCCTCCATGGATAATAACTCATTTGGGGAAAACTATTATTGTAGAAATAACTGTGGTTTCATTAGGATAAGTACTACTTATTTCTTAAGATCCATTCCTTGACTGCTCATTTTCGGCCTGTTTTTGTGTTTTAAGTTTTGTAAGGCATCAGTATGCAAGATCATACGTTTTGACTTCAGTTTCAAAAATACGCACAAGTATTCAACAAATTAGTTTTAAAGTACCTTCTTACATGCTTGGTGATTTGTTTCTCACCAACACTAAGAGGTGGTAATAACAGTAATAAATTAAAGAAACAAATGCCACATTTTCTTTATACCAGTAAGGCGATTCTATTAATTATCGAATATTCTCATTGCTTAGTCTGTATTTACGCTGAACAAAAACTCTTTCGATTAATACATACAAATGGATGACGTGTATTATAGGCTGAAGTAAATGATTCTCATTTCATCAAATCAATGTATTTACACATCATGTTGATCGTTATTAATAGTGGACCATTTACAGTTACATATCTGATAAAGTGATGCTATTTGCATAGAAATTAATTCCTGCAGAAAATTGTTTTTCTGTCTAGTGAAAGAAACATTAGCCTAAAAATCGAATTAATTTTACGTGATCACTTATTCTATTTTGTTTATACCGTGACATTTTAATTCCTTTTTATTCCTTACAGAAATAAATCAATGTACTCCTTAGTCCCTGAAGTAAATGATATAAAACATTTTATTTAAACAACCGAATGTGTATTTCTAAAAAATGGCATAAATTCATCAGAACAATTTGAAAGTAAGACTGCAGATTACCGTAATATATCAAATAATGAGTTTCCATTTAACCTTACCAAGCTAGAATTTAATTGGTGGATGGTGACTAGCAGTGGAATCCAGGATGCTCATTTCGTCCTATCTTGGACTCGTCAGTGGGTGTATCTGCATTCCACAGTAAGTGGAACCCAGTGCCCATAGTTTCAAACGCCAAAGCGTTATCCACTAGACCACTTGAGCTACGAGAGCCACCTCTTGTGCAACAGGTCATATTACTTATTTAATTGAATTCTAGATTTTCCCGTCAATTGATTGGACAGAAGTGCTCGGTCTCAAGTTGAAATGTCGGCTTCTTGTGCAGATGCTTCGACGATGCCCAGACATCATCTAAAATTCAGTTAAATTACCAAGCTAAATCAATAGTCAGATTGTAGTTACCTTAATCGTAATAGAATTGTAATGACAGTATATGTACCTAAACACTTTAAATAGAATACTATATCTCATCTTTTTAAGAAACGCCTAACATCGGAATCAGAATTTTAAACCATCAACTGTTGAGGTCAAATATAAGATAATTTTCAACTTTATAAAACGAATCGAAATAAGTTGTTTTCGCATTGACCAGCTTGAAATTTATTTGTGGAGGAAATGTATATTAGATGGTTGGAGGCAACTGGCAGGAAGCCTTGGATAAATGGCGAGCCACCTAGCATGGTGGCCACATTGCAAACATGACTGATAGAATTCAGTCTGCACCGAAGATAAGACTAGACACATTGCACTAGTTACTGAATAGTGTGCAATCGAAAATATCCAATACAGTCCTACAGGAGGTCAGTCGCGAGCCTGAATAGCTCAGTGGTAACGTCTCTGACTGCAGCACTGGGTGACGCGGGTTTGAATATCAGAAGGGACATGAGTTCCTTCAAGGTTGCAGATACGCCTTGCTGATGAGTGCCAACTAGCACGAAACCTAGGTCCAAGGCTTCCTGCCGATTGCCTCCAACCATCTAATACCAACAATTCACAGTGCACCGTAATGGCGAGCTACCTAGAATGGTGGCCACATTGCAAACATGACTGATAGAATTCAGTCTGCACCAAAGGGAGGACTAGACGCATCACACTAGTTACTCACTAGTGTGCAATCAAGAAAATATATATATTTTTGACTTAGTCATCCTTATCAATGATAACAAGTCAGTCTTTTACTTTTGACATTTTCATCCCGCTGGGAGAACTCAAAGGAAATAAAAGCCAGTTTATTCGACATTAAGCTGAGGTATTTCACTGAGCCCAGTGTCACTGTGTATGTCAAACTTTGTCCACTTGGTCTCATCAACTCCCTGAAAGTTAAATCTCACTTTATGAAATAATCTGGCTATTATCACTTCTACATTGGTTGTTGCGCCTGTGCAAATGCGCATATATTCGTATGTATTTGTAATGGATTCTTGACAAATTTTTATGTTAAAACATTCAGTAAGAATGAATAAATGAAAATCAATCAAGTGGATGAATAGGTGACATTGTACTCAATCTAGTCAGTCATTCAGACTTGAGCTGTAATACTATATTTAGACAATCTAAATATAATTATGTGTTTATTTATAATAATATGAGTATTGAGTGAGTTTGTCTCCTCTGCAGTAATTTACAATTCCATCTGTGTAAAAAATCATGTGAAGTAAAATAACACATTTAAATGTATAAAACAAATTCGTGAAAGTACAAATAAAAAAGGTATTCATGAACTTATCAAACATGAAATAAAGTTTTATCAGCTGAATACAAAAGAAATAGAGGAGAATTTAAAATCAGGGAGTACTGGACAGCTGTCGCGTCCTATTCCGGGACTCAGCAGCGTTACACATTGAATGAAGTTCGCACCTAGGATCTTCAGGCTACAACTCAGGCTCGTAGACTGATATCAATCAGTGGTCAAAGCAGAAACAAATCAAATCCATACAAACTAACTCTTGTGAATTAGAGAAAAAAATGGACGAAAGGCTACATAGGGTATTCACGGCAGGAATATTCACAAACTTGCATCTAGAGTGTGAAGTGTAAGCTGTAAACGGAAAAGGAGTCTTACAAAAAGCGAATAGACTTCAGAAAAAGTCTAAAGTCAAGCCTATTTTCTCTTCTAAAGGTTACTTGAAGAGGAATACGAGACATCAAATATTATTTAACAAACATTTCGACCAGTTATTTAGTACTTTGAAGTGTATAGGCGTATTTACCTGGCAACACTTATACGAGTCCATCCAAACAGTAATCACTGAATTTCTATGAAGCCCGTTCGTATCAAACTTGGAGGCTTAAATTGACATCTCAACTTCTTATTTTAAAACCACTTTAATGTATTTGCATTACACTTTACTTCCTTCATCAATAGGCATTTAAAGGATGAATGAACCTTCGAAACATTAATTTTCTTAAAATAATCTGTCATCTCTGGAAAAATTCATCTGAAAAAGGTTTGTTGGACTGTGAATACACTATCTTAAAAGATTTAATAGAGTGAAATATTCCCATATCATGAATTAAAAGTCAATTTGAACGCAGAATATTCTTTTCAGTAATTTCTCTTCAAGTTCTTACAATTATAAAATATAATATTTGTTGTCGTTACAATAATGGTCAGTTATGTGGCGGATACATTTTTTTACGTAGAATAACAGATTAGTTATGGGGTGGCACAGACGGTTAGGACTCTCGCTGGCTATGCAAATGGTCCGAGTCTCGATCCCCGGCCCTGATATCAATGGCCGGCCTGCAAAATTTGGGCTACCGAAATCACATGCTGAAAATTCCATACATGTACCAAAAATACGGTGTGGAATCAAGCTGTATCGAAAAAATGAATAAATAAACAGTCGTATTTGTATGACAAACGTGCTAGGCTTAAGTCGATTATAAAATATTGTAAAATGGGGGACTATTGTGGTGATTAGTCATAATACATTTGTAGAGTATGGGATAGGAAAGCTGACAAGTCAGTTCAAGGTTATAAAAGGTGTCAGGTGAGTGGCTAGTACAAAGTGGCATGTATTAAACAGAAGATAGTAAGACTGCAATGAGAGGTTCATAATGAAATAACGAATGTGTTAAAGTGAGACAGGTGGAGGTATATATTGAGAAAAGAAATAATATCATGAATAATAAGTTCGGATAGTATAAATGGGAAATTCGATAGTACTGAGAGAATATTTGCATGAAGGGCATAAATTATGACGAACAATAATAATAATTGTAATAATATGCAAAGAAAAAAAGAACTCAAGAGGGTTAGGGGGAAGAAGCACTCTTTGTGAGAAGAAGAATCATCAGTCCAAGTTTGGTCATGGTAGGAACAGCGTCTGGACGTGTTCTTTTTGGATATAAAGTTCCGGTTTAGTCGTTCTTATTGCAACTGCTTCAGCTGTGTGTAGCAGGCGTCAGCGAACTGTACGTGATAACGACTTCGGAGTTCGGTATATAACGCTGAAAGCGGTGTTAACGTCGATGTTATGTCCAGTATCGACCAAGTGTGACATCATCGAACTTTTTATGCACTTAGTTTCCCCTCTGCTGAACCAAGCTGGTAAGTGTTCTTGAACCCGTAGACGAAACTAACTAATCGTGCACCCTATAACACTTGAACCACAGGAACAGTTGAAATGATGTATGCGTGAAGAGGAGATGGGGTTAAGTAAGACGTCTTTGAATTGCTGGGTGAACAATGGACGGCTACTAAAGGATAGACACAGACGTGCAAAGTAGAAAGTTTTCTTTATTGCCCTGGTTAAACGTTGCGATGGATACTCCGCAAAAGTATCTTTCATGAATTGGAGACGTAATAACAGAGGCTTTTTCCCCACCGTTGCCAGTTCATGTTTACGACTATTGTAACCTATGTTGGCCTTGTTGAACTTCACCGGATATCCATTCTCGCTTAGAATATCTTGGATGACCTGGAGTTCTTTCTCTATACAGTCTTCGGAACAAATGGACCTCGCTCTAAATGCTGAGCACCTGATCAGATTATGTTTGTATTTCATCAGTACGAAGCTAAGGAAGTGTGTATACTGAGCTTTGGTCTCTAGCTTTCTAAATATGGTTCTTTTGACGGGACCATCCTCTCTTCTCGTTAGTAGGACGTCGAGAAAGTGTAGAGAGTTGTTTTCTCCTTTGTAGGTGAAATGGACCACTGGGTGAGCATTATTGAAGTTTCTCAAAATCACATCACTACTTAACCCTTCATCGTACACTTCAAAAGTGTCATCCATGTAATGACAATACATTTCCATTTTTGCTGTTTCATCTTTCAACGGGATGTTTTCTAGTTTTGCTAGAAATATTTTCATGAAAACAGGTCCCAGTGGGGATTTAATGGTCACTTCACCGACCTGTCGGTACATTTTATTAAACAAGAACCCAACATTTGTTGTACATTTAACAAGTAGTTGTTTCAGATTACTAATAGGAATATCAGTGCACAATTTCCTTTCTATAATCTGTTCGCAGGTATAATCGATGATTTCCACTAGAGGCGCATTAGTGAACAGAGATAAAACATCAAGTGATGCCATGTATTTGCCATCTGCGTTCAAGTTTTTTATCTTGTCAATAAATTGAAAGGTATTCTTGACGTTATGCTTCACTAACTCGTCATGCAAGAGTTGAGTTAGCTGTACCAGCCACTTTGCCGTCTCATGATAGGGTGAATAAGACATGTCTAGTATGGGACGTAAAAGCATTAGATGGCGCTCCCTGTGGATTTTATGTTTTCGAAAGTTTTTGGTGACAAATACCCTATTTCTATCAAATCCTTTATTAAGTTTGTTATTTCTCTCTCTACTTTTTCCATCTGATCTTTCATTACTTTCAGCTTCTCAAACTTGCTGCCGTCATCTAGTATGAAGTTTATCTTGTAAGTGTAATTCTGCCTGTCCATAATTACTATCCCCAGGCCCTTATCCAGTCTGGTAATAACTATTTTCTCATTTTGTCTTAGTCTTTTAACAGCTTCTCGATGCTCTTCTGTAAGTTACTATGGGGCTTATTCCTATCCTTCTGCCTATACTGATATAGCAACAATATTTTGTAATCGATTTCAGCCTAGCACGTTTATTACATAAACACGACTATTTATTTTGACACCCCATAACTAATCTGTTATTCTACGTAAAAAATGTATCCGCCACATAACTGGCTATCATAACTGTAACGACAACAAATATTACATTTTATATGTACATAACATGTCATGAAAAGTGTTTTGTATGGGATAGTTGACAGATTTACCTGTTTAGTGATTAACTGAAACTTAATTTTAGATTCCAAAAAAAACTAACATCTACATTCACCGATGACATCACACTAGCAATGTACATCAACACCTAATCATTTAGTGGAATTGCAATGAATAAGCTCATGATAATACTTAATCGTATTAATCAATGAGTTCATAATCATAGATAACAGGTCACAGATCAGCAGACTTATATATATTTAAATTGACAACTTCCAGTGTTTTAATTCAGTAGTTTGTTGAACAGATGTACTTTCTGAATGCATACGCAAAGACTCTGATAGATTTCATGCATTTATTCCCCTTGATGAATTTAAATAAAGCAAGAACAGCAACAGTGGTTTGTGCAGAATAATATGGTACCATCATTTATTTCGTTGGCTTCTCATCAGTTGCTTACAGCCCAAATAAATTATGAGGTTTGCGTACAGAAAAGTTTCAACATTCTTGCAAATTTTATCATGATGTCAGTTGACAGAAACTTCCGCAATTAGTGAACAGTGCTCAGAAAATTGCGCTTATATAGTTTTTACACAGGCAGTTCAAGTTTAAACAAAATAAACGTATGCATACAATGGTAAAGGAGTTACGCAATAAAGACGAAATATGCGTTAGATACAGAGTGACTAATAAATTAGGTAACAATGTACTGAGTTCAACTCAAATCATAGAAACAAGACACAAGCAAAATTACAAATTATATAAGGGGGTGAAGTTAAAGACAAAGAATTCGTAATCAGATGAGAGAATAAAAACATTCAGTTACCAGTTAATCTTTTCTTGCCCTGGTAACTGAATGTTTTTATTCTCTCATCTGATTACGAATTCTTTGTCTTTAACTTCACCCCCTTATATAATTTGTAATTTTGCTTGTCTCTTGTTTCTATGATTTGAGTTGAACTCAGTACATTGTTACCTAATTTATTAGTCACTCTGTATCTAACGCATATTTCGTCTTTATTGCGTAACTCCTTTACCATTGTATGCATACGTTTATTTTGTTTAAACTTGAACTGCCTGTGTAAAAACTATATAAGCGCAATTTTCTGAGCACTGTTCACTAATTGCGGAAGTTTCTGTCAACTGACATCATGATAAAATTTGCAAGAATGTTGAAACTTTTCTGTACGCAAACCTCATAATTTATTTGGGCTGTAAGCAACTGATGAGAAGCCAACGAAATAAATGATGGTACCATATTATTCTGCACAAACCACTGTTGTTCTTGCTTTACTCAAACTCTGATAGATACCCTTCCAATGGAGTAGATGCATGTCTTACTGCACAGTCAGCTCACATTACATTTATTTCAAGCCATCAGTTTAAACATTTTCCTATTGAGTTCTACCGAGTTCAGCTATCAATGAAAGTACTAGCATTTCATGCTCATTTTAGCACATTCTTTATTGAACCTTTCTCATTAAACATTAAATAACAGAAGCATAACCAAAAACCCTAAAACAAAAAACCGTATTACTCTGTGTGTTTAGAAAACATAAATATAAAAAAAATTATGTTATTTTTCTTCCAACTAGCTGGCCTCAGATACAGTTTACTAGTGAATATTATGGTGTTCTTTCTTTTCTTAAGAGATCGTAACAAAAAAGAAGTAGAAGGTATAAAGGTACAAAACATGAGCAAGTCTCCATTGAAATTAGATGGAATAAGAAGTTTGGAGACACTAAAGGTAATCACACTGGGTGAAAATATAAAAAAAGACTATTAAAATCAATTACAATGAACATTATACATGGACTGAAAAATTGTACAGTCGCCTGTATAAAATAAAAAAATATATTGTAAACGTTATTATCCAGAAGGATAACAATCTATCCATTATCTAGTTTGGCAATTGTTTTCACATGGAATAGAGTTAATCAGTTATAACTTAGAAATGGTGAAGTGAACGTTTGGAATGAGAAGAAAAACAGTAAGTTCCAATAAGAAATACAGTATACAAATATTTGTTGTATATTGTCATTTATCAGTTAAACAGTATGATAGGTTTCTGTGAGCTTCTAAAAATCTGTGTAATCTAAGATCTATAGAAAGTTGTGTCACTGTGATTCCGATTATCATAAATGAACAAATGCTAGAATAGCTAAACGAATCCAGTTCTCACTGAAAACAAGGTAGTATTATTATACAGTTTCACATAGGATTTATTGGCTGATATAATGTACTGTCAAAATGAATGTACAAGATATCGATACGGCGTGACATTCAAACTCATATACCTGTCTTTTTTATTATCTTATTATATAAAACACTGAGATTTAAATGTCTGGAGTTTTTACATCTCGTTCAAGTATTTGAATAATTCCTAATCTACAAGTAATCTTTTCAGTACAGCTACACGTCCAATCAGTGGCGGACAAGTGAAAACAACAAGCTGATTTGGAGATGATAGACAGATTTTCCATAAGAATATTCATTTTTTTTCAACTATCAACTCCAACAATGATTCGAAGTAAAGTGATTCATTGATTATTTCCTATTAATCTATCGTTACTCACTTAATACTCCTGTACATCTTTGTCTCCTGTGTATTTCTTTAGGAAGTATAACAGCTTGAAATGATGTGGAGTCACATTCATTTTTCAGTCAGTTCTATTCACCTAAATTTTCAGTCAGTAAGCAATACAATAAGAAAAAACTAAAGATAAAGATTATTTCACGAAAATAGTCAATCAGTGGTCATGGAACCACTGAGAAAATTCGATATCATCAAGACAAAACAGAAAAGTACTTGTACAAAAATAAATTTTAACAGACTTACTTTTTCCAAAACATTCATAATAAAAGCTATTCATCTCGAAAAACGTAAAGTCATCAAAATTTGCTTAGAACAAACGCAAGACTACAAAAATGCGCATATTTCTGAAAACACTTAGATTGTTATAAAAACATAAACAAAATCATTTAAATATACAAAACATAGCATTCCTAGACATTATATTGCTCAACAAATATGTGGAAGAAAATAAAGATGGATAAGCCATACGCTGAGGAAACCATCGAGTGACATCGCGTGGCAGACTAGTGCTAGAGTGGAACCCGAATGACAAACGACCAGTGGAATCCAAGGGAATAATAATAATATAGACTTTATATTCGTGTTTCTTCCACTGGTTGATGATATTACAAATCTCACTCATGCATAACTTGTAACTGATTTCAGTCTTCCTGGAAATTCTGCGATAATACAAATTTTGTCTTTTGCCAAGAGTCAATTAGGCGCTAATTAAAGGCCCATAAATGTTCCCTATTGCATAAACGTAAAATTTGTTTGCTCTCATCCTAGTGTCAGCACTACGGATTAAGTATCTTTTGCTCCTTACACACACCTCAACATAATCAAATGCCGTCGAACGAATATGTGAGTCATAGGATACCTCGCTTAATACAGATCATGAATGACCATTTCGCTTTAATATGTCAGTTAAAGGAAAATATTGCATCATACATTCCCACGGATATAGTTCAGCATAGGTTTCTATACTTTTAAAAATTCCACGTCAAAGTGCAGACAAGTGATTTCAAAGAAACTACATGTAAACTGTTTCTGTTGTGTCCCTTAAAAAGCCTCAGCAAATTATAGCGCAAAATATCTGTTTGGTTATGATGGGACAGCAGATCAAGAATAACTGAATTCTTTCGGTTTTTCATTGGACGCCAATCCTGGGTGTCTTGTATTTTAGGGTTACTTAACGCATCACATTCTGATTAGTTCACAATAAAAAGCCTCCTGCTTAAATATATATATGCAAAAGTCACTTCATTTCGCGCTTTTTCACACACCACATTTATACACTAGATTGTTGAAATCAGCAAACAAGAAGTGCTCTGTCTAAGTTTCATGCTTGCTTATGTTCATTTTCGTGCATTAATACAAGCTCAATTCGACATTAGTACTCAACTCTGTGTGATATGAAGGTAAAAGTCAAGTTAAAAGTCAGTGCAATAAGCCAATTTAAACCTTTCACTGTTTTCAAGATACGTAGAGTTGTCATTTTTCTTGCATTCTAAAATAGCACTCTACACATTTCTACCCGACGGATGTCAGCCTATTGATGGTCATATAAAATTTCTCTTTGAATCTTTCAAACGTTCACGTATATCCCTTCACAAATAAATTCTATTCATTCTCAGTATGTGACACTGTGAGTTTGAATTTCTGAAATTCTTTTCAACCACCAAAAAAGAAAAGGAAACAAGTTTCTACATCTACTGTCGTTATGTGAATTTCTGAAAAAGCAAGAAACCAAGAAGTTATTATATATAGTCCTTCTTCTAACTCAAGTATTCTGAATAATGTCAGTATTTATATATATATATATATATATATTATTTTATAATTCAACAATGCTTATGAAAAGTCTTATTACATAATGACTTGAGAAGTGATGCCTAGAAAGATATAGCCAGATTAGTGATGTTAATAGACTATTCTTACTCCGAAATGTATCGTTATTATTTATTCTACCATTCAATGAAAGTCTCCATTGTGATTTTATTATATCCCAGAAGTTATACACGAATGCATATATATATATATAGTTTCTAAAAGGAACAGGCACACGCAAACATCAATTTCTGTCAAGTAGAGCAACAAAACAATATTCAGTGCTACTCGAAACTCGACTACTTAAAACAACCAGTAGTAAGAAAGCTAAACATCCATATTGTTTAAATAAATTTATTACATTATTTAGGTTTCTTAGTTTAAAAATTTTGATTCATCAGATGAGATGTATAAAGCAAAGAGTTGTTGTTCAGTCTTTTGAATATTACACTGTAACATTCATTTTCTACCAGTGAATCACGCGAAATCAGTTTTAAACTATTATTATTATTTAAAGCTTCATAAAAAAAATAATTAATTGGTTTAGTCTACTCAATCATGTTGAGATAATGCAGCCGGTATTCTCAATCGTATATTGTTCAAAAAAAGTCTGCATTCGTAGACAATTAAAATTATCAGGATAATAAACTATGCTGTAGGTGTACGAATGCTTCATACTTTAGCTGATTGTGATTGAGTCTATTTATTTATTTATTCATTTTATTATAGTTTGGCTCCACACAGCTTTTTTTAGTGCAAGTATGGTATTTTCAGCGTGTGATATCGGTAGCCCAAATTTAGCAGGCGAACCATTGATTTCAGGTGTGCGTCCGACAGGAATTGAACCCCGGGGTGGAGGGAAAACCCACTTCTCTGCTAAATCACCTCTTTGACAGTTAGGTTCCCTTAACTGGCTTTTCTCTGGGTTCATTTGCGTTGACCTCTTCCCAGGTTGCGACCAGATTATCTAGTGTAGCGACTTGAGGTCTATGTTACTTGCAGCGTGTTCTGCTTCAGTTGTTAGCGTGTTGTAAAATCATCTGTTGTCTTTGCTGGTAGTCTTCTTCATAGTTTTGTACATTTCCACACTGGCTCATCTTCTGTTTCACCAACCTCCTCGCTTCTGTCAGTTTCTAGATACCGATGGAGAGCCATTCTTGACTATTCATCTACGAATTTTATGTGTATGCATTTTATTTTATCTGAGTCAAAGGTGAATTCAAACTACAGTAAAATTCATTCTTTTAATTTACGTAGAAGTTTTATCTGCATGGAAATAAATTCAGACGGCATTTATAAGAAAATGACTAGACTACGGAGCTTCTCACCTGAACACTAGCGCTAGTCTACCTGTCACTCCAAACTTTATCAGCATTTCACATATTAACAACTTAAGTCAAAAATATTCTGCAATCATTTGGGAGAAATCAGTAGGATTTATAGTAAAACGACTAGGAAAGATTTACTTCTCCAGGGAAAAGCCAATCTATTTCTTAATGTTTCTAGTATGTAAAACCTAGATAAACGAAATGCATACATATCCTTAGGTGGTCATCCAGTTAGATTTCTGTTCAACACTGCCTACGGCATAATGTTGACCTGCCGAAGAACTTGGCACTTCCTTTGATGTCCACCACGTTCCACTACACCTTGAGTTGATGAAAGTGCGAACCGAAAACGGTGACCGTCTCCTACAGTTCTGTTCAGATAATCATTTGTATCTTGTAAGCACTAACTTCAAACACAAGGAGAGACACTGTTTGATCTGGCGACCCCCATCATCAAATCAACGCTGGACACAAATAGACCACATAGCAATAAGCTATCGTTGGCGTGGGTCGGTAGGAGATTGTCGCTCCTTCTGGAACACGTGTGTAGATACCGATCACGCACTGGTCCGCGCTCGTGTGTGCTTACTACTGAACGGACGTAGGAAACAGCTGGCGGTAAACCCATCTCGTCCCCAGCTCGACCAGGGAACTAAGTCCCTATTTGAGGAAGAACTAGCTAAACAGATATCTGAGTTTGACAGCTGCGCTCACCCTGAAGAAGCCTGGAAGAATATTCAGTCAGCCATAGATACAGCTGTAAAAGCTGTGAATAAAGTAAATCCAAAGGTGAGTAAAAACCATTGGATTTCGACTGCCTCATCCGAACTGATAGATGCTAGAAGACTTATTCCGGCGAGCTCCGAATTCAATGAGGAGCGAAAGCTGCACAAAAAGAAACTTACGAAAAGTCTCCGCAAAGACCATGAACAGTGGTGGTTGACAAAGGCGAAAGAGATGGAAAAAGCATCGGCGATAGGCAACACCAGACAACTATTCAGGCTTATCAGGGAAACAGGTGGTAAAAAACAAATGATAAGCGAAACAATCTCCGAGAAAAATGGCACCATAATTAGCTCCCAGGATAGACGTCTGGAGCGCTTGAAAGAACACTATGAGGAGCAGTTTAATTGGCCCACAGCCACACTTAACCTACCGGACATCCAACACCTCCCTGAATGGGAGGTAGACACAGGTCCTCCGTCCTTAACCGAGGTTACTAAAGCTGTCACCAATCTGAAGCTAGGCAAAGCAGCGGGACCTGATTTACTGACTCCAGAGGTATTTAAGTACGGAGGCGACAGTTTACTGTCCGCGTTAACGGAGGTTCTAGGCAGCGTCTGGGAATCAGAGGAAGTCCCATCGGGTTGGTGTAAGTCACTGATCATCCCGATATACAAGAAGGGGGACAAGTCGTCTTGTGATAATCACAGAGGGATTAGCTTGACTAATATAGTATCTAAAATCCTAGGCTCAATAATACTGCGTAGATTAAGTGGTGCTCGGGAGACACAAACACGAGAAAACCAGGCAGGTTTTAGGCCAGGTAGAGGGTGTATCGATCATATCTTCACCCTTCGACAGATTCTAGAACATAGGCATTCCTACCGGCGTCCGACAATCATTATATTTCTTGACCTAAAGGCGGCATTCGATTCTGTCGACCGAGAGGTTCTCTGGCGATGCTTGGCTGTAAAGGGAATGCCAAGAAAATACATTGCACTGATTAAGGCACTCTACTCGTACTCATGCAGCCAGGTAAGGGCTTATGGCGAGTTGTCATCTGAAGTGGTGACGACTAGTGGCGTCCGTCAAGGATGCCCATTATCCCCATTCCTATTCAACAACTTCATCATAGACGTACTAATGGACTTAACCCTAACTCACTTCAGCGACTCAGGGATTGACTTGCTACCAGGGAAGAATCTCGTTGACTTAGAATATGCGGACGATATAGTCCTTCTAGGCGAGGACTCTGACAAAATGCAGAGTCTACTGAACACCCTGAGCAACAATCTCCGCATGTTTGGCATGCGATTCGCCCCTGTAAAATGTAAGATGATGCTGCAGGATTGGACTTCATCGACCCCTAGATTAGAAATAGGAAGTGAAGTGGTAGAACACGTTGACCGCTTCACTTACTTGGGAAGTACCATCAGCCAGTGCCAACGGGTTGATCTCCGACGAAATCTCAGCACGAATACAGAGGGCTAGGTTCGCATTCGCCAGTTTTCGCCGTCTCTGGCGTAGACGCGATATCCGACTATCGACCAAAGGGTGTGTGTACTGCTCAACAGTCCGCTCCGTCCTCCTTTATGGCTGTGAGACCTGGCCATTGAGAGCAGAAGACATGAAAAGATTAGCTGTCTTCGATCATAGGTGTCTGCGTTCTATCTCCCACGTGAAGTGGTATAATAAGGTGAGCAATATTGAGGTTAGGCGTCGAGTGCTAGGTAAGGCGGGGAAATCAATCGACGAAACGGTGAAATTACATCGACTGAGATGGTTAGGACATGTGGTACGTATGCCTAGTCATCGCCTTCCTCGACGGGCAATCTT
>OX235279.1:76800419-76859453 GCA_944472155.2 Trichobilharzia szidati | reverse complement strand
CAGATTTATGAGTCACAGCTTTATATTCGCTCTTGTAAGAGGACAATAGTATCAGATTCATTTGAATTCTTCGATTCAATAAGTGATGCTAATGGATCAGGGAAGAAAATGATATCCATGGATGTTACATCCCCTTTCACCAATGTTCTTTTAGCTGAAACTATTTGTTTTATATACAAATTCATTGAGGATAATAATGTAGGCGTGTGTGTTCCGATCCACTGCTTAAAGGAACTACTAGTGAGGTGCACTCTAAATGTCCAATTCAAGTTCAATAACACGATTTATAGACAAAGAGATGGAGTGGCAATGGGGTCACCACTGGAAACTTTACTTGCAGAGTGCTTCCTGACTAATTTGGAGAATAGTATTTTACGGCCTACTATAGACAGTTTCCATCTGTACCAAAGGTACATGGATGACACTTTCATCATATGTGACGACAATACCGACATCGAATTGAGAACTAAAGAGCTCAACAGCTGCCATCATGCAATCAAGTTCACGTCGGAATCAGAGATTAACTCGGAATTCCATTTTTTGGATGTTTTTTTAAAGAGGAGATCTGATGATTCTCTTCAAAGATCGATCTACAGGAAACCAACATGGATTGGTCAGTACATGAATTTTCATAGTTGTGTCCCTTTGAGAAGAAAGTGAAATCTGATCTACTCCTTACCCTCAAGAATACAGTAGTACAGTCGACGGTGAACTGCAGCGACTCAGACAAGTCCTCATAGAGAATACATATTCTCTTAGATTTATCGAGAAAAACGTGAAGTAAAGGGAAAAGCCTGAAAGAACCTAGACGGTGCCAAAGAAACTGTCATTTATGAGTGTTGAATTTAAGGGTGATACCGCAGCTGAGATCCTAAAGAATCGCTTGTGCAGATCACTGAGGAAAGCCTTCTTTATGGCTGAGCTACGTATCAATTTCCACAGCCGACAAATGATCAATGAATATGTGAAGGATAAACTGCAACTTTGGGTCACCTCAATGTGTGTTTAAAAATCCACCTGCTCGTGTGAAGCTAGTTATATTGGCTGCACAAAGCGCACACTTTCCAAACGCATCTTTGAACATTATCCGGCATGGTTAGCAAAAGGACAATGCAGGGCAATCACTAGCTCAATTCTCGAGCATTTGGTGAACTCAGGCCACGTAGCTCCACCAGAAACGTCTTTCAAGATCATCTACAAAGTGAAGCCAAATGGTGCAAAGGACGTCAGGTTTCGGCTTTTGTGTATGGTGTAGGCGCTGGCGGTTCGTCAATACAACCCTGAACTCTGTATATAGAAAACGTCTGTCCAGTCTCTTATTCTACCTTGGTCTTAACTTTCTCACTAGCCGTTCACTGTAAAAAATTTTAATTTTTCAATTTTCAATTCTAATTTTAGTTTGTTTTTACTTTAATAATTAATTCACTATTATCACTCATATGCTCCTTTTGTGTATTTTCACACCCTCTTCACACTTGTTAAATTGACACTCAAATACCTTTATTCTGACTCAATAGTAATTTTAACCTTATCAAATTCCTAACTCTGTGCCATTGAGTATCACTTAATTTACAAATTTTATTTTCTACTTTTGAAGCCACTACTGAGTAATTATATCAATTATAGACTACTATGCATTTTTGGTAAATATAAATACGACTGTACAGATTCTGAAGATGATTTCGTCGATAGAGAAAATTTCCTTCGCTGAATCCGTCTTTTATTTTCTTCAGAGCAATAGTTGTACAGTAATTTCTCTTTAATCTGTAATTTCAGAGTTTTTCAGCATGTAGTTAATGACGGTTTCAAGAATGCACAGTTATATTGGTCATAATAAATGTGAATAAGAGTGGGAAAAATTAGGTTAAATTATGCTTGAGCATAGATATAATGAGCCAGCATACATATGGGATTTAATTTCACTTCACTCTGTGTATCTTAGTTTACTGCTCTTCAGAAAACAGTGTCATAAATATTCAGTAATACTATGGAGCGAATCGACAATAACTGATAAAAATGAATTAATCTTGTCAATAAATTTCGTTTGTTCTTAAAGTGGTAAATACTTTTTGTCGGTCTTGTTTATCCACGTTACACTTTTCTGTACCAGCAAAATTACACTTTAAAACTTGTGCATGAAGTAAAACCTGTCATGGATGGTATGTCACTTAGTGCTTCAGATGAAAGACGAAAAATTCAAATAATCGCAGTTAACACAAACTGACATTTAGATGTTTATTGGATGAACAAAAAGCAGTTTTTTTAAAGTCAGTCAATCATGATATTAATTGTGATTTATGGAAACTTTTTCTAGCTGGACTTCAGTTATGAACACGAAAGTAATTACTTCTTGACAAGTTGTTTTTCTCTTCATATTGTTCGTCAGTTTAAAATGAATCTGAAGGGAAGCAGGTGGGTGGTTTACGGCTGTAGAGTATTTAACATTTCATTGGCTTTACAAATAAAACTGTTAGCGGTTTAAAGCCATCGATACTGAATAATGTTATGGTTTAATTTCATGGCTGGCTGTAATATATCTGATCACGAAATACACCCAAATTTAATTTTATTCCTTCACATTCTGAGTGGAACATAGAGCTTCAAGCTACAGCTTGGAAGTTCCTGTAGCAGTGTTTTATTATTTTTTTACAGCGTGTGGTCGCTAGCCTCACGTTCACCTTTGCCTCTTTACCCGTCCTACTACTGATTTAGCTAGCTTTTGGGAGTGAGTCGGCCGGGGATCAAACACTGACCCACGTAAATGGTTGTCAAAAATTCTACCACTGAGCTACCAACACACGAAGTCCATTTACAGCATATATAAATACTGCTTAGATTGGTGTTTCCAGATGCCATTATTCAGACGGTTGAGACCATTATTCTCAAAAATATCGGAAATAACAATTGTGAAAGTGAACTACTGCATAAAATTTAATTCCCATTTCAACTAAATCACCTGAAAATATCACATATGACCATTTCGAAAAATTCAGAATATATAGTTGTCAGATTTAGTGAATGAAATAATCGAAGTCAGAATTACATTGTGTCACGCTATCAGCACTCCAATTTCATGTATTTTTCTGCTTTTTAAATTTCAATCCAGAAACACTGTTGTCCATTCGTGAATTAATGGAATTTGTAGAATACCTGGAAGTATTTCTGTTTCTTGACATCGCAGTCACTTTACAAGTTAGTGAGTTCTTCTCATTCTTTGTGCTCCCACTGGAAAATGTGGTTTGAAGTATGCGCTGAAGATGTCACCCAGTAGTGTGATGAAAGTTCCGCAAATTAACTATCCAGCTCAGAGAACACAACCACATCAAAAATGTGGTTTGAAGCTTATAAAGTTATAGGGGCAGTGGTGTTGCTTCTACGTGGTAGGAAGCTAACCTCAAACCTTCCCCAATGTCTGAGACTTATTACCAACCAGGCGAGATTACGGAGGGAATCGGCTAGCATTCGAATGTGGAAATCCTACATGGACGGTGACTATTCTACCGCTGAACCATAGACAAAAAAATCGTCATACTTTAGTCTACCAGGCCACCAGATCAAGATATTGATTGTTAAAGGGGCCTGCATCTAACGGATCAGGCCATCACTTCAAAACAGTTCTTAGATGGATGTATGCTGCACAGCATTTTGCGTTAATAGTGGGGTAGTTTCATTTGGGCTACACTCAGTCTGAATTGTTGGCGTCAAGTAGTACAGTGTGTTCCAGTAGTTACAGTTCTAATTTTCTACAGGCTCCATCTAACAAACTTAAAATTATGTTTACATCCATCATATTAGCGGATAAGATATAATCTGTATGTCCAAAGCCGCGTTTATCAATTTCATTTATGTATGATCACATTTAAAATTGTATTGCTTAGTGTTGGTTTTAATTTAACCATAGTCAGATAATAAGAATAAGTAAAGAAGTATCTTAAGCACTGTTAGGCAAGGGCGTGACGGGAAAAAAACCTCTAACTAATTGATTGCTTACTTGATATAAATATAACAATAAGTAAAGTATAATATACAAGGAAACTGGAGTTATAATGTTTAATATATAATGACAAACAGTTCTATTATCGTACAAATAATAGAAACGGAACATCAAAACCGGAAGACAATAACTACACAATGAAGTGCCTATTTAAATTTCCGACTAAAACGAAAAATACTACAAAGATTTTGTCAGCAGATATTAAAAGCCTAATTTAGCAGTTATACCAGCGCCTATCACTTAGACGCAATTGATTTCGGTCTACCATCCTTTCATTTTCGCTCTATTCTGTGACTATAAAGCTTCACATATCCCTCAAGTTAGTTGTATTTTTTATTCAATGACTGTCAAAAAAGAAAAAAATGTTATTACCGATGTAATAGTGATCTTATCAATTCACCATCAAAAACATTAGATGTTCATTTGAAAAAGGAAAAAGTTTCATATTTCTGTCTTAAATTTGTAATTTTATCTGTGATCTTTTAAAATTTCATTTCTAATCATCTGTACAAATATTTGCCTTTACTTACACAAATGATTATCAAGAATTTATTAAATTTATAACCGTGTCCATAAGCATATACATATATATAAATGAGTAGGCCTATATCCGTGGAAAGTTATTCTTCATGACTTCCATTGTTTAAAGGGAATAATAAATAGGAGAAAAGTAAGAAGATGAAATGGTCAATGAAACACTAATGATGATTCCTTTTGGTCTTCATAATTTTTTTTTATTCTAATGCATATATATATGTTTGGTGGCGAAACAGAACCGGAGATAAATCTAAATTGATAAATTCACCTCGCTGTTTAGGAATTATCGGCTTTAAGTGAGAGGCGAGTGTGTATGTCTTAATAAAAAGGATCGTTGCTTACGTAAAATGAGCCACAGTCTTGCTTTTACGCATAAACAAATGATTCATATATTCCTAAGAATGTTGAAACTTTATATATCTTATCAATATGTTATTGCGGTTAACAATTCCCGAGCTGTTTAAAATGATCCTACTTTTTGTTTTACATATCATCATATTTATTGCATGAAATCTGTGAAATATTCTTTGTCTTTGATGAGAATATTCATGAGTAGTATGATGAAAAAGTATTTAAGTAAAAGCAAAAAATACAGGGATCATACATACAGGATTTCCCAAAAAGAGTATCTGATCCTTGCTAGTCAAATTTACTGCATACAATCTCTATAGTGCCAGATATCAGTTCACTCTCAGGTAGAAAACACTTACTAAAAATAACTGGAATCATACAATAATAATAAACAACACACCACTACTGTTACCTGGCAAGGGAATGTAAAATAAGGTCATGTGACATCAGTATATATAGAATAGTTACATGTCCATTTGCAGTGACTCGAGACGTTAGACAAGAAGAATGACTACTCAGAATACTGCATAGTGCTGTATATCAACAGCATGGAAAATTGTTTGCAATATTGTGTTGTATAGACATAAAAGGAAAATGCTGAAAAAGGAGGATTCAAGAACACTATCTAGCACGGTTATAAAAAGGCAATAGTGGTGTTATGAGTTGTGCGATAATGGAACATCAGGTTAACGATGATCATTCAGTCTCAACAAACAAACAACAACTTAATTTTGTTTGTTTGCATGTTTCTTTCATAGCTTATAATTCTTGTACTGACTTAGAACTCTTACGTAATTTCGTATTCCCTACTTTGTTTCAATGTGTATCCTGAGTACAACTCAATCATCAAACTATTCATATTATTACGTAACTCCTTTTTAAACAACTGTTTGTGGAAACTCATTAACTTTTTTTCCAACCCTGGTTTCATTAACACCCAATTTTTTTGACCGTTTTTAAATTACTTAACTGCACTCAAAACTTTCACATGTTTAGTTGAAATAACCATATCCAATCGTATTTTTGTTTGACAAACTTAATATGCACATACACACAAAATAATCCATAAGTACGTATATTTGTGATTGTACAGGTAAGAAAATGAATTCTTCGAAAAGAGACTCTTCTCTGAACAACGTGTTTTGTTTTCATTAAACGGCTGGATGGGGATTATTCATGATAAAGGAATCACAAATATATGTATATATATATATATGTTATTGTCTCTAGCCCAACACTAGTTTATCATCCGAAATATTCAACTTCATTTTACTTATATGGTGTTAATAATCTTTTGTCTCATGAGACAACTTGACTGCAATATTATTTTTTCACTTCATTTCAGAATAACCGATCCTCTACTACCTCAATATAACATATATTTAAACGATAATTACTCAGTTCCCACCACACTAATAATTTTTTGGCAATTTCTGAATAATCAACTGCTGCATTCTTAATCGAAATAGAAAATCATATTATGACAATTTATTGGATCACTGAATACGGGAGTCAGTACTTAGTGCTCTGCAACAATATGACGTTCAGTTGTTTTTCTTTCCTTCACGTCCCCAGTGGAACATAGGGCTTCAAGCTAGTGGCTTGAAGTTTCTGTAGCAGTGTTTATTTTACAGGATGGGGTTGCTAGTCTCATGCCCAACCTTTCCTCTTCACCAGCATTATTTCTGGCTCAGCGAGGTAAAGGAGTGCGTCGGCCGGAGATTAAACCCCGGACCATGTGCAAGCGAGCGAGCGTCGTAACCGTTATACAACCGACGCACAATGACATTCAGTAAAATGAGGAAATTTCTCAAATAAATACCACTACAACTTACCAACAAGTGAATCGTTTTTTTTTTTTGCAAACTCATTGTAGAACTGATAAAATGCTTTAATAACAGCAAGTTTGTTACAGAATAATACCGTAAAATTCAACTGCTCATCTTTTTCAATTTTTATTATTGCATTATTTTTAGGTTGATTGTTTCGGATATATTCAAAATACCCTGTTCAGACAAATGTGTTGTAATTGTGGATAAAATCGGCATAATGCACTGTCTCTATCATGATAAATTAGGCCTATTTACATTCTAGAAAATGGTGGAAATTGTAAAGCATTCCATAAGAGACCATTAAACTTAAAATAAGCATGTCATGTTTGCTTTCAGAAACAATAGCTGATTCGATAAATTTCAGGGAACAGAAATGTGTAGAAGATATAAAAACGAACAACAAGGATTTAAAATTGTGTTCTATTCCATTGTAAAATTATCATCCTTTGATTCCAGTCATATTTTTATGGATAGTAGCATATAATCATGTTACAGTCCCAAATGGCCACTACTGAGAGGAAACATAACTACATAGAAATGAAGTCTAGGAATATTTTTAATACTATTATTCATTTTGCTCATGATTATGACAGCAGACAGTGTAGTCATAGATAGTTCTACATATGCGAGAAAGAACTGACGCCATTATATATCCCATCAGATATATTTTGAGAGAAACCCAAAAATCCAGAAATGTTGTGTTTTTGATAAAAAAAGGAATTTGCACCTTAACACGTTTACAAAGAAAGCATCATGTGATTGGAATAAACATTCTTTTAGCATATAATTGTGTAGATCAAGTACAAGTATGTAGAGAACTTGAAATAACCACAGATATACAAACATCTTAACACTTAAGCGGTATTGAGAGTTTTCACTGGCTTATCCTTCACCCATCACGAAAATCAAATAGTTTTGCTTCTAAGATATTCTAAAAATCCCTTTCATTTTGAGTAAGTTCACTTATCTACATCAATATAGTGTTTGTTCATCAATGATCTATATGAGTAGCCCAAGTAAAAAGTATTATAGGTAAGTTGTTGTACACAACAAAATGCGAGTATTCACGATTGCACTATATTCAAAAATCTACTCATTATCAAAAACAAATTAGGTTTTGAGTGGTGTCAGTTGCCACAATATATCGACTTGACATCTTAAAAAGTTTTGAATATAGAAATAAAAATCCCCATTTAGACATTTAGAAAACAGAAAGATTGGGCGAAGAAATATATTTACTTTTTAATTAGATCCTTATGTCTGACTCTACTCCAATTATTGTTAGCAAATATATCACCACTTGATTGGTAAATTGTTGTGTATTGTAATAAAAATGCTATGTGTATTAAAGTACAGCCAAAGATGAGAGTCTAATTGAAAGGTAAGTATTTCTTCGCTCAATTTTTAGAAGTTACATGCGAATACTTTGCACTGAAAGCAAGTTTTCTGTGGAATGTAAGTGAAGTAGTTGTTCAGAAAGAGTGGTATCCAGATACAGATACCAAAATCATCTTCTGTTATTGTACTTCTGTGACTAAACAAATACTTGAATTCGAATTAAAGTGAAATGGTCAGATATTTGCTAGAATAAATTACATTTTGTCTCCTGCGATATAGCACAATTTATAGATAATAATTTTCACAAAATATAATCCCGAAAATTAATTGAAGGAAAATCTGGAAATCTAGCAAAACTGGTTACTAGACGAATTCATTCATATTTAAATTATTCTTAGCCGCTAGCCAGACGGAAATTATATATCCAAGATCTGGTTTGAATTGTTTACATGATACAGGTTAGCGATAATAATTCTGATTTCTTTAAAGGATATGTATACATATATTAACACCGTTACAGCCGAGCGGTTTTGTAAATTATTGTCCATAATTAATATTGTTTACTGAATCGAATAATGTTAGCGGGACTATGTCCTGTCTGACGAAAACCACGGGAAATTTAGGCTTTTTTCATAACACAAAAGATTCAGTGCACTCCTCTATATTAAAACCATGCTATGTTAACAAATACATGTTGATAGCTTTTCCACTGAATATATATTCGAAGCTTGTCATTCTTGTGTGAAAGCATTACCAAATTTAATATTAGGATTAGTAAACACTGTGCGTCGGTGTTACAGCGGTTAGGACGCTCGCCGACCATCCACATGGTCCGCCGTTCAATCTCCAGCCGAAGCATTCCTTAACCTCGCTGAGCCAGAAATAATGCTGGTGAAAAGGAAAGGTTGGGCATGAGACTAGCAACCCCATCCTGTAAAATAAACACTGCTACAGAAACTTCAAGCCACTAGCTTGAAGCCCTATGTTCCACTGGGCAACGTGAATGGAGAAAAAAATTGGTAAACATACTGCACATTTTAAAACGACATTTAACTTGTCTACATTGAAATCATTTGTAATATAAAGAGATATTTTTTATTAACTCTCTGAATGCAAGAAATACCATCTGCTAAATTATGCAACCGCAGATACTTGCGTGATAAACACTTCTCTACTACTATTGTATAAAATATACAGCTCATTTTGTTACCAAATTATTTTACACAACTTCAGTTTTATTGCTCCTTTCAAAGTTTAACCAAATATTTTCAAAGTTTACACTAGTACTCAGGTTCAAACAGATTGATTTAAAGGTGAGAATAGTGTTACCAGATCGTTTTCATATAATTTCATGTGAAACAAGGTTTGAACATATTGATATAGGTGTGTTCTCAGAGTTGATTGGTCTTACTTAAAAGCTTTCATGTACTTTAGAAATAACACCGTAATTAAACCATTCAGCTTAGAGAGCATAACTACACCGGAATCATTCACCTGTGTGCTACAAATCTCCTCCATAATTCTTAATGTTTGATTATGTTGAATGCTAAGACGGCATATAAATTCAAAGTTTTGGTGTATAGCATTGTAAACGTTTATCGGAGGCTAACACTCTGTGTGTGAGATGTGAATAATTATTATATAATTTCAAGAGACAAGGCAACTTTATGTAATGTGTACTTCGTATTTCTAACTTACGTATATATGCAGCTACATTCTTGTCAGTGTTTACACAAAACACGGCGATAATTGAATAATAAGAGAGATTGTAGGTCACCTTACGGTGAACAGATTAATTCAACATATTTAGATACTAAAGTAAGCAGATTCCCTACTGCTTGATTATAATCCACGCATAAACAACTAACTGTTTACTTTCTTTAGCTTAATTGTGAAATTTAGTTAGTGAATATATTTTTATCTAGAATTCTCAGATTGCTTAGCTTATGAAAAGTTGTCAGATTGATAACGAGAAATGGCTTTGATTTATTAGTGGCTTGATTACTGCAAAAGCCTTTCACGTTGAGCGCATATATATTTACTGATACTGTTTACATTGTATTTATTTCATAGGTTACTAGTTAATTACTGTGAAATTACTCACTATTCAGAAAGTTGATTGTTTGGTGGGAATTGCTTGTGAGATCAAACCAGCTCTGTGAATCAACTTAAGTTAACTGAAATAACACCTGATAAACAGAGCTTTCGGGCTCTGAAATGTTTTCATGAGATAAAGTAGAAAAATGACACATTTATATTCAATTAGTTGTGTTCTCTGACCTGGTTGATTTAATTGCAGAGCTTTCGTAGTCCTTCTAAATCCTGCACTTAAGATTTTGTCTAGAAGGACAACGAATGCTCCACAATTAAATCAACCAGCTCAGAGAACGCAAATCATTCAGTATCATCCACCTGAGCTACAAATCTTCTTTGTTATTTCACATTTCTATTTGCTTAATAGTGAGAAATGTCGTTCAGCGTTATTGCAGCTCATTAGTTGTCATGTATAAGAACAGACACCTTCCGATTGCATCAGTTTGTGGTGCCGATACATGGCACAAATTGGTAAACGTACACTTGGAAACTGTCAGATTATTGGCAACAGTTGTTCAAAATGTTTACTGAAAAATTTGATATTATTACTGTTTTCTTTACTGCATATAAATAACCTGAAGATCTCAAACCTGAACCACAATTCCAATCACGCAACTCCTCCCCCACCACTCAGTAATAGACAGCTACACGTTTTGGTAAATACAAACACGATTTTGCAATCTTTGAATGTGAATTCGTCGATCAAGAAAGTTTTCTCCTCTAGGTTATATTTAAGTTTATGTGTTTTCGATCATTTAAATAAAATGACCAATAAAAATGATCAAACAATGTTCAAAAAAATAAGTTAATTAGTACATATATGCCACGTAAATTTGTTAATTCCTCGATTTGATTTGATAAAGCCAGAAAGCATGTGGCAGTTAGATAGTTACAGCAAGAAAAACTCTGTCATAAAAGTATTACACCTCTATGTTAAAGTGAAATTCCTTAGGTGGACAACAGAGTTATTTGTCTTTGTGAAAAGTGGCGTAGTATCTAGTCTGCAGAAAAGGTGGTAGAAACTAAAAAGGAAATTCTAAGAAGCCCATCTGAAAAATAACCTGGAAAGCAATAGTTTATAAAATTAGAAACAAGTATTCATATTCAATAGTAAGAAATGTCTACCTAATGGAAGGAAGATAATTTCTGACTTCTCTGAATGTTATCAGACTATTGAAACCAGTAGTTTAATAAAATGGTTTTCTATTACAGGTCTCTAGAGGTTTCAGCGTCTTATTACACTCCACCCAGCAGACTCTGTGACTGCTAGCAGGTTGCTGGAGGCAGTTACAAAAATATGAATTAATCTGAAATGTGGTGACGTTCTACTGAATTCATACATTCTTTTTTTTTTCCTTCACGTTCCCCAGTGGTGGCTTGAAGTTTCTGTAGCGGTGTTTATTTTACAGGATGGGGTTGCTAGCCTCATGCCCAACCTTGCCTCTTTACCAGCATTATTTCTGGCTTAGCGAGGTAAATGAGTGCGTCGGTCGGGGATCGAACCCCGAACCATGTGGATGGTCGGTGGGCGTCCTAACCACTATACCACCGACGCTGAATTCATTCTAACCAATTATAATTTGGAAATACATTTTTTCAATTACGAGTATTTTCACTTTGGATGGAGGATTTCATCATGAGCTGACATCAGTTAGAGAACCACTGGAAAACCTGGGAGTAGTGGACAGCGGTCTCATCCTAGTTCGGGACTCTTCATCAGTACGTACCCACTTTCACTCAATGTGTCGAAGTTTCAGGTTGGTGAATCTATTCGTTTCATGTAAGATTCTGAGTTAAACAAGATATAACTCCGTAATGGTTAAGATTTTATTTTGATAAATCACACAAACAAGATATGACAAAAAATGTATCATTTTTTAGAAGTGAGAAACTTTTTCACTACCTCCATAAAGTGTATTCTCAAAAATCTCATTAAAAGTTTCAGAATCGCTTCATATAACTCTTCATTACTCAGAAACAATGGCTGTATTTTAAGAAAGAGATCTACTGTTAAGCAATAACTCAGTTATTAAGACTTTAATGAAATTTACTAGTTCATTTGGTTTATGTAGCTGAGTGTTACTTTGTCATTAAATATTTCAGAATCACTATCAGAATGGAAGTGATTACAGACTTACAGCTATCCGACCACTAAAACTCATAAAAAAATGATGAGAAAGTGTATGATGTATAACAGAAAATTATTCTGTTCAGAGATTTTTCTAAGTGACTGACAGTTCATTGTTGCATTTAACATTCTAAAAAAATCATGAAGCTGATTTTTCAGTCCACGAAGTAACTATAAAGTAACACTAACATACTCTCAGATTACTTTTAAATAAGGTTAATTGGGAAGTCTTCTGAATAAATTGGCGATTATGAAGCATAACAATGCGAACCGTATTATTTATTTCATTTATTTGTGTTCCTAGTGGGATGCAAGTCTTGAAGCTTGACCTTTGAAGTTTCAGTAGAGGTGGTCTTTTCTGTTTACAGAAAATGGTATTACCAGCATCACACTCAACTTCCCTTGTTTACTGGGCCTATTAGTGGTTGAGTGAGGTTAAGGAATGCGTCGCCTGGGGATCGAACACTCAGCCACCATCACTCATACAATCTGAACTTAATCCACACTTATTACAAAAAACTTATACCCCTATGCAGTTTACCGTTGTCTTTTTTGCATAAACAAACTTAATGCTTTTTGCTGTTGGATCGACGTACCTTGAGCAAAAGATTGTTTTTACTACATGGACAGACATTTTATATTCTTATTTCCCGAGAAAACATTATTTTGCACACGTTCGAATGCTGTTTATGACGAGTAAATTGCACTGCTGATGCATAGTATGGGATGTGTCTGACTGCTTTTTGATGTTTCGTTTAGCACTGTTAAACTGCCGTGCTAAATCTTTAAAACCTATATCAGTTCATGATGAGATCCTGAGACCAACCAAATACCTAAAAACCAATACTTAAATATCAATGAGATACTCACGAGCAGCTGGCCCCATTCAGGTAGATAATTAGCTGAGTTCTAGTGGGAACTCGTGATCATTGGGGTACAGCAGGTCGGGTGTGACGACAAATACTCGCCTCGTATCACACTGGCCAGTGGTGGCGCTATCTCGTGGATTGTCAAAAGCTGAAATTCATGGGCTATTGGATCGGGTCCCAGTGGCGTAATGGTCTACGAGCTTGCCTTGTAGCCAAAAGGTCATAGCTTACGACTTCGGCGGGTAGGGACTGATGAGGAGTCTCAATCTAGGACAAAGCAGCTGTCCAGTACTTCCAGCTTTTAAAATAATTCTCTAGGCGATATCAGCTGCTGATGAAATCCTGATCAGAAAAATTGTATTCGCATATGAAGTAGTTTGACGTAAAGGTTAAATGCCCCAAAAATTCTTTTAGTATTACCCATAACTCATCTTATCGATCAACGCCTCGTGATAGTAGGACGGAACAAAATTTAGTGTGCAAACAGTATTTCAGGTAACATGTCAATGCTATATTTACACGAAACATTATTTAAAATATTTAAAAAATTGGATACAGTCATCAGTGTTTCTACAAAATGAATAGGAAAGAAATCTTGAAGTTAAAAGGTCGGTAAATGTTCTCACATTTGAAAGAATAAAAGCGAAAGTGAAAAAAATAGTATTAGTTTATCGACACTTAAAAGCATGCAGTGTTCAGTTCCAACTGACTTATATGCAGCTATTGATATATCATTGAGGTACTGTTGTAGTAAAAAATCAGTATGTAAACGTGATCGAGAATACAAACTAGATAAGTACATCTATTGAAAAAGCCTGCTGTTATACAATGAGTTACTAGTGAACCAACCTAATTTGGTCATAATTATTCTACCTAAGTCTTTAATCTGTAGAAAGCCTATTGTTTATCCAAAACAGGTTAACCATAAGTTAACGCCTTAACGCATATCATTTACTCAATAACTCATAAATATTTAACTGATTAACAGGAAACAATAAAAATACACTGAAATGACCTCATATGTGGCAAAATAGGTTGAACGATGAACGTAAACGAACAAGTCAGGCATGTGTTTACCTAATGAAACACAATTTAAAGACTATAATTTTGGGAATAAATCCTTTTTGACTAGATTCTATGTTACTTATTCATGTGGTTTCATTTCATATGTAATGAACGTTTAATCTTATGCTGAAAATCCATCATACCCTTTCTGATTACGATCAAATAATAGCTTTTGGTAATAGTTTCAACTTTTTGAAAGGTGTTTCAACAGTTCTCCTGACTTGATGCAAAGAAATGAAGTTGTGCAGGAGAAAGTGGAGATGGATCCAGCATACACTGAGAAGGCCACCAAATGACATCTCATGCCAGGCCCTCGAGTGGAATCCCGATGGGAAGCGACGAGTGTGTCGTCCTAGGGTGTGAGGAAGAGATGAGAGAGTTTGGTCAGTCGTGGACCCTGCTGAAGAGGACGGCAGAAAGTAGAACAAAGTGGAGATCTGTTGTTGAAGCCCTATGTTCCACTCGGAACTCAAGGGAATAATAATATAATAATTTCTTGTGTTTTAGACTTTAGTTAAGCTATTGCACTAATCATAGGAGTCGTTTCTCCCATTCTCAATAGTTACTGCGATTAAATGGGAGGTAAACCAAATAAAACGTCTAATAAAATTAAATTTATCCACATTAGGTACATTCGCTAGAAGACAATCATTTACTAATGAACAGATAAGGTAAATTTTAGCAGTCGTTTTTTCACACTGAATAATAATAGCTGAGTAACCTTTGCTTTTGAAGCTCAGGTATACACAGTATGCGTGGCAATCACACATTTAAATGTAGTCAGCTTGAGTTGTTTATTTCCCACTCTGAATTAAATACCTTTTAGAATTAATATTCCCTTAGGCAGTATAAAGTCTATATGTCTGAATGACGGATAAAAGAAAACAATTCCTCCTAAACAGTGTAACATTTTATAATTCCATATTTTGATGTCATTTGACATGTATCAATCCACGCACGTTTCCAAATCCAAGTTTGGAGAATGAATGACATAATAAAGCCGTTAGTTAGCTGAGTATGAAACATGCATAATGTTTTTATACTGTGCATTATAAATTACGCGTAACTCACATTCGTACACTCACTGATAATATTAATATATTTTTTTTCTTCCATTTTTTGTCCTCACTGATCGTCCGTGATATAAATCTTTGTATAAATAAAAGCATATCAATAATAACAAAATTGTTTCTAACCGAAAGTTTACAAAATGTTTCTCTACCACATAATGACCACAATCATCCACATCTACTTCGACCCCTCCTTCTTATTCCACAGTGCGCTTTTATTATATCTAGTTAGAAGTAGTATATACACATATATAAACCCTGGGATCACTCATCAGACAGTCTACAGTTTATTTTCTCTGATACTTGATAAGAGGATATATAAGCATATATTTTAGACATTGAGAGGAAACTTTTGTTGCACACCTTTTCAAGTAAGAGTACCAACCTTATTAAAATTTCTGTCTATAGAGACTTTGGTAAAACATTATGCTTTTATTTAAAGTCTAGAGACTTTCCAGTAATCTCAGTGAAAAGAACGGAAATCGGAGAAAATTTTGAAATGGATGTTACAGCTTTTAAGCATAAGTGTCTTCTTTTAATCATACTGCAAGAGAATCGGTCTACCTATGTGAATATTTCACCCACAGTGAGAAGAAATGAGCTAGCTAAGAAGATGCTACTTCAAATTAAACAAACTCCTGTCCGGCTGACTTCTGGAAAATTCTAGGGTAGACAAATTAGAGTGTGTTTCATTTATGGAAACCTTAAAGAAATGATAAGAGTTAAACAATTTATTCAGCATCAATTCTAGACTGGTCTTATCAGTTGTATAATAGGCGCAAGCCACTATTTGCTGACAAATAATCAGACTAAAATATGCGAAAAAATGGTGTTACGACTTTTGAATTTTTCAGCTAAATAACTGGTAATTCCGTTCTAGGTATTTAGATTGCAAGATCATTCAGCAGAACTGATCTCAAAGTATTTTAACCATAGTCAACCCATACTTAAATGAACATACTCAAACTAAGATCAGCTTAATAGTAATGATAATAATTTGAGATTATATGGAAACGAGATGAATCGTTCAAGCTGCTAGTAGAAACTTATCAGGCATAGTTTTAAGAGTACCGTCCTACTGACGTGTTTTGCTGTGTTGACTGATGGTAAGTAAAGAGATCACGTATAAGTTTTCTATAAGTCACTCTATTTTTAAAAGTACGATGCTTGTAGGAGACTGTTTGAACAAACTCTGCGTATTCTACCATCATAATGCTTAGAACAGCAGCTTGTTTCTTCAACCAAAGGACGATTAGTCTTTGTGAAAGCAACGAGAAACAAGGCGAATTTATTCCATTTCACCCATATATAAGTATTTTTTTGAACGACTGTCAGTGGATATCCCAATAACCACGATCTTTTCTTAACACTGATAGCCGAACAAAAGCTGTTACGTAATACTTCGTGTTGAAATCTAGCCCTAATCTTTATAGGTGCTACATAGTTCTACCTAATCCCATAAAGGAACACTAACATCGCCACTGAAACTTCAAAACTTGAGACTCTTTGTTCCACATAGAATACAAAGGAATGCAGAAAAAAGGCTGATGAACCACCGGTATGTGTGAAATTAAAAGAACACGTACTAAATTCTTGCAGTTTGTCTCTTCATCTGTGTAAAGTATGATATTTTAATTTATGTGGCTTGAGTCTCGAAATTACAGGTTACATTCAGACTTGCGAATTTTATCCGTTTCGAAACTGCTTAGATTAATGATGCGCATTATACTTGCTGATATTGCTGGTGAATGAAACCGGCAACAATCTAGACTGACCAGTTTACAACAAAATATATATTTCTCAATTTTTAAAACAGTATAATTTCCTTACACAATGCAGTTCTTAGCAATCCCACATATATACCACTTGTTAGTTTACTTGCTCATACTTTTCAAAACACCGATTATAAATGGAGGATTAATTTTGTGATGTATCATTAGTGAAATTGCATTTTCAAAACTATTCTGAGTAAGTTCATTAAGAAAGCTACGCATGACAGCTGAAACAGATGATACTAGTCCCTAAATCAAAATACCGAAGATAATCAATCTTTATTGCTTTTAAATAACCTATTTTCATTTGAAGGACAAATGTCTAGGACACCTATCAAAAGAAAGAAAAAGAACAAGAGGACGGAATTTAATCTCTTTTTTTCAAGTTTATTGAAGATGAATAGAATTCAGTCCTTGTAAGCAGCAATAAACTGGACAATTGATTACAGAAATATATATTTTTTGTAATTTAATCAGATAATGTTCTGGTTTTAAAATTGCTACTTGTCTTAAAGATTTCCATCTAGACTGATGAATTAGCTCTTAGGTACCGCATATGCTTACTACTGTTCTCTCTTTTTGGACAGGAACAGATTACATACACTGTTAGACATAAATATGACTGATGTGAATGATTTCAAGAATAAGGATGTTATAAAGATGGACAAGACTTACGTGAATAGATGATTTCATAAAGTCTTTTATGGGTTGAATTAAAAGTCCGCATATTGCATAATCCCAGGACCACATTATGCTCAAAATGCAGTAATTATTTTGTTATTCTCAGTAAAATATCCAATATATTAGACTCATACTGTGAAAATTATTACAATTGTACAGATAATACATGTTTAAAGTATGTCTTTTTTAGTAAACAAATACTACTTTTACTTTATTAGTAAGCTAAATACCTTATTATTTTACCCAGTCGGTATAAATTTATGATTGGTGCATACTGTTTAACCAATCAACAGTAAAAAGAAAATTTGTTCATTTTCCAAGTAGCCATTAACATATTTTTCACTGTATTTAGTTTATTAGGAGTTTATTCAAATCTGTATACAATTAATCAAGGTTGTTTTAAGCATTCATTAACGACAATAATTACCAGCGGTAAATGTGCAGTGTCCGGTCGTTACTTGTTTTCTCGGTTTCCGTTGTGTTCCCGAGGGGAATACAGGCCTTCAAGCTTCAGCTTTCAATTTTTAGTAGCATTGGTGTTATTCTTTTTTTTACTGAGTGGAGTTGCTATTCTCCCGCTCAACCCTCCCTTTTTATTGGCCTAACTACCAGCTAAGCGTGGTTAAGAAGTATGTCGGATGAGGAGAGAACCATGTACCATGTGCGTGGATTGTGGGAACTCCACCAGTGAAGCACCTTCGTATAAACCAGGGAGTACTGGACATTTGTTTCCTCCTGGTCTAGGACTCCTCATCAATACGCGTACACTGAGGTTTGAACTCAGGACATTTCGATAACAAGGTAAGCTCGTAGGACATTCAGTCAGTGGGGTCCCGTTTAGATAGTTAACTTCCTGGGAACTGTAATGCAGATCTGTTTTGCATAGTCTTGATTACTGTTTAATACTGATTTCTCTTATCTGTCTTATAATGCTTATTATTATCATTTCATCAATAGAAAAAGTTTTTGGTCTCATTTACCAACACAAACCTAGTGATTTAAAACTAAGAAAGTCAACTATTGTACAGCAATCCAACTTGATGCCGTATGTGAGATAATGCACACAATTTAAACAATTCGAGCATGTTCAAAGTAATCAACGAACAGAATGAATAGAGCTCATTTCATTGTTTCCTGCTTTAACCATGTTGTTAGCTAAGTTAAATTTCTCGCCAGCGTTATCCATTTGGTCAAAATCCTTCAGAGATATTCTAAACTTGATTAAATCATTCTTAATACTTTCTGTCTAATACATAGTACAGTTATGATACATAATAATAATGATAAATTTAGGTCACCGAATCACGACTATTAAGCATATTGGATGCGCTATAGAAATGTATCTCATATCTTGGTTTAGAAAATATTCGAAAAGAGAGTTATACGAAAATGTTCAGATAACCAAACTCAGGCATTTATCTTGATAATACGAAATTCTGAAAAGCACATATTATTAGTCAAATATACAACTATGTGTGAATATCTAGGTGATACAAGAAAATATGTATTGCTCACTCACTGTATTTCCAACTCTCATGCATCACTTAATATTTCACATCTCAGTTGATAAAAAGTTGCTCATGAATTCTAAGATCTGAAGAAAGGAGAGGGAAAGAGTGCAGTGAGCCAGAAAAAGCCCTAGCTACACTTCCTTTCAGTTGCATCTTTACTTCAGTTCTTATTTCAGCCGCTTAATTTTCTTGTGTAACAAAGTGGCTATTTTTACTTTATAAAAACGAAGAAATGACGTGATATACAAACTGACTTACTCACCACTTATTCACACTTTCAAGTAGGTGAAAACATCTTTATATCTATACTTTCTGGAATTAAAACAAAAACATTCCACACTGAAATTCAATGTGTCCTTTATTCAGTATGTGCACCACTTTAAAGGAAAATGATGTGTGTACATTATCACGGATCTCATTAAATTATAAGCATCGGTGGCATAGCGGTTAGGACGCTGGCCGACCATGCACATGGTCCGCGGTTCGATCCCCGGCCGACGCAATCCTTTACCTCGCTGAGCCAGAAATAATGCTGGTAAAGAGGAAAGGTTGGGCGTGAGGCTAGCAACCCCATCCTGTAAAATAAACACTGCTACAGAAACTTCAAGCCACTAGCTTGAAGCCCTATGTTCCACCGGGGAACGTGAAGGAAAATCTAAACTTAAAAAAATAAAAACATGGTGCGAAGATGTAATTCAATCATAAGGTCAAATAACCAAACACATAATTAGATGATATTAGGCGAGATCTCGATGATTTCTCCATTCATCGACCTAATACTGTCACTGATTTATAGAAAAATTCAAAATCATTTTCCTCTCCATTGTTTAGTAGCTTTATGAAATTTTATTGCCAAGGCTGATCGCCCTTAACTAATCTCGAAAAAGGATGTGTGTTTTTTTTAACGGGACAAGAATGCATAATGCTTATCTCTGTCCATTTCAGATAATTTTGTCTCAAGTAGTTTCGAATAAATTTAACAAAATCATTATGAAAATTCTGAAATGAATGAAAATAAACAAAGAAAGCCATTCTTAAATCTGCAGATGTGGAAAGCTTCAATTCGATTGCGTATTAGTCGTAATGCTTTTGGTTATTTTTCATAACATATTGCATACATTAAATCGAAATTTTTGTTTGACATCCTTCAGGTAGGTCAGGCTTACGTGTAATTTTTTGGGATGACAGAAAGTAATTTGCATTTAGCATGAACGGAAATTTATACTTGAAGCAGAAAATCTTCAGCAAATCATTATTACTTCATCAAGATTAAGAGATAAAAGCTTGTGTGTGAGAAGTATTTGGATTGCGAAAGAATATCACCTTGTCACATGCTAGCAAAGGTGTAATATTTAAATACACTTAGATTTCAAGAACATTAAAGTGCATTTCACAGTTAAACGTTTCAGTTAATTACAAGCAACATTCATGGTTTTTATACACATTGTGATTCATGAAATTTAAAGGGTTCAACAGACTTATTCCTTTCTCCGTTACTTTTGGTCTTAATAAAAGATATGAAGGAAAGTTAATTAAAAAAGTAGAAATGTAATAAAGAAATCACCTCATATAAAGAACCTTAGAAGTCCAGGGAGTACTGAAAAACTGCTTTACTCTTGTTTAAAACTCGTCGGCAGTACACAAGCACTATCTCACCAAGGTTTGAGTCGAGGACCTTCAGGTTATAACGTGAACTCAGTTACCACTCTCCCACCACGAAGAAGTACAATCACCCACCAGTCCTAACTTCTACCAGTTAACGACATAACGCGAACGCTATCTGGTGGCTGAAAGGTATACGATTTTGACTTGTAGCCCGAAGGTCCTGGATTCGATACCTGATGAAGTCATGGGTGCCCACTGTCGAATAGTCTTAAACAATGACCAAGTCGCTGTGCAGCACCCCCTGGATTTCAGTGGTTCTCAAAATGAAGTCACTTAGTGATGAAAACTGAAATTAATCCATTCCCTGCAAACCAACACAAAAAACATTTTAGTTACAGAGATTATTATTTCAAACTTCCCGTTGAGTCACATAAGAATGACGTTCAGAGAAGAGTTACTATTTTCACCAATATCGCCGAATTTCTTTTATTGTTATTTATTATTCTTCCCTCTGGTTCTGGGTGGAATATGAGACTTCAACAACACGTCTCGACTTTGTCATATTTTCAGCGGTCCTCTTCAATCAGTCTTAAGATTACTCATAGTCTCTGATCTCCTTCTGTCATAACCACCTCAATGTCACTTTAAAACACTCGACTCGCCGTTTTCCATTCGAGTTCCACTCCTGTACTAGCCTGCATTTCGCACGATGGCATTCGATAGTCTCCCCAGCGTATGCCCAATCCATCTCCACTACATTCCGGATATTTGTTGAGCAATACGTTCTTGGCTGATTTATCCCCACATTTTCTTGTTTCTGGTGGCCAACGGGTCTGTCATTTGATCTTCAGTAGGAAGTCAGCGAAGGAGTCAGCTGTTGATGAAAGTCTTCAACAAGCCGTTGGAAATACTTTCCGTAACAATAACAGCAAGTTTATGACTTATATATAAGAACTGACCAACTTAACTTTGGCGTTGAAAATCCGAAAATTCTTCGTTATGCTCAGTTAGAGTAGAAGATTTCCAAACCGATTTCACAGTGATGAAGGTGGATCCTGCCATTTCGATTCTCGCCTCCTTCGACCTCTTCACCCATGCTGTCTGTAGTTGAAATGATGCTGGAAGCCTAGATAAGTGAAGGAAGCAACCTCTCTCAAATTTATTCCATTGATAGTGATAGCTGCATGCTCATTGGTGTTGCTGTTGGTTCGTTGGTTGGTTGGGTACCTTCATCACCTTCGTCTTACCCATGTTCACCCGAAGTCCCGTCTTCGATAACAGCCTCCTCTAACAGCTTGTTGGTTCTCGTCTGTACATCTCCCAATTCATGTGACATCAAACGTAAGTCGTCCGCCGAGTCTAGATGTTCTAGAGTCTTCTCATCGGTCCAGCGTATTCCTGTCTTCTCGCTCTCCACGTTCTGTTGCAGGACCCAGTCCACCCCAGTCAGGATTATCATCGGTGGTAGTAGACAGCCTTGTCTTACCACTCACTGTCTTCACTTCGAAGGCCTCGATGATTTTTCTTTTGTGGACCACCTGACCCTAACAAGTGGCATTGTCATATAGTCAACCAGCTAGTGATCGAGGTTGATAAGGATTTAGGGCAATGAACTCCGCAGTATTGAAGTAGTTTCCAAATTAATTCATGATCAATGCCGTCTGGTGAAGGCCTCTTCGAAGTCAGTGAAGTTTAGTCAGAGGTTTGACTGCCATCCGACGCTCTGTTCAATGATGATGAAGCACAGTTGTAATTTAATCCGCACATTATTTGCCTTTCCTGAATGCAGCTTGTTCCGGTTGGTGGAGTTCTGCATCCAGCGCATCTTTTAGTCTCTCAGGGATGACACGACATAATATATTGCTTGGCATGGACAAGAGCATTATGTCGCGCCAGTTCTTGGCAGGCCTAAATCTCCCTTCTTTGATAGTTTTACAATTCAGCCTTTCTTCTAATCGGTAGACACCTCTCATTCCTTCCAAAGTTCTTGCAATTATGGCGTCAGCATATCTGACGCAGTTTCTGGGTCACTTTTCAGTGCTTCGGAGGAATTTCGTTTGGTCCTGTTTCCTTGCCAACTGCAGCTCAGTAACTTGATCGCATTCGAGATTTCTACTTTCATTGAGAAACTGGTATTCACTACCAGGCAGTTGGTGGTATTTCTAGATGAGTTACAGGTAACGGTTATTTCAAGAGTCCTTGAAATGATCAGCCTATTGTTCTATTTCCTTTTTCTTCTTGGTATTTGGGTTTCCTAGAAAGTCTTTAATTGGTTTCATCTGTGTTGATCCATTCCCGAATAGAGACCTGGTCAAATGATATAATGTTCTGAGGTCTCTTTTATCTGCGGCTTGCCCATTCTGCTTCAGTTCCCAGTGTGTTGTAGAATCGTCTTTTGTCTTTCTCAGCACTCTTCTTCACTTCTTTATTCTGTGAGATGTATACTGAACTTAGACTCTCCCTCCATTGTCTGTTTTTGCATTTGTTCATCTTCGGTTCCACTATGGTGTTCTCTGCTGTTGGCTTCCAGGTGGTGTCAGTCGAGAACAATTCTTTGTTTTGTCCCTTCTTCTCTCGTAAAAGAGCTGTGCAGGTTTTCTTCATCGCCCCTTTCAGAGTTGTGGCGGTCTTCGAAAGGGGTTTCCTCGATGATCCTGCATGCCTCAGAATTCGTTGTGACACCTGCAATGAAAATTTCCTTTGTATTTTCATCCTTTAGTGTCTCAGTTTTGAATTTGTGGTTTATCTTTAACTTCTTTGAAGACTTTCAACTTGACCTTGAGTGTTCCTTGCACTAGATAATGGCCTGAGTCAACATTTGCTCCTCTTCTCGATACTGTGTCCAGAAGGCTGTCTCTCCACTCACTTCACATTGACATGAAACCTATCTGATTTTTCGCGTGTTCGTCAGCTGAAGTCTGTGTTACTTCGTGCATACCCTTGTGTTTGTACACGCTACCTTCAATTATCAAATTGACGAGTGCGTAGAAGTCTGCAAAGGGTTATCCAGTGTCACTCACCACTTCGCTGAGAGCCTCTCAGCACATGATGAATTCTCTCCCTATATTGTCTGCTTCCAGTTTAGCAATCATATCACACATTGGGATTTCGATATCACCACTTGGTGTCTTGTCATTTACAGTTTGCAATTGTCTGTAGAAATTCTCCCTCGTCTCTTGATTCACCTTGATTTTAGACGCGTAGCATTCAATAGTTGCAACTTTCCTACATTTTGAGTTAATTCTTGCTGTCATTGTCCTGGAGGAGGTTGGGATCCACTGCGAAGGGACTTCGGATGTAGGTGTTGACATCATGATAGTCACTTCCTCATTGTGTGCATGGTTGTCATCTGGATAACCGGAGTAGACTTTTCCCTCTCCAGTTAGTAAATAGCATAGTCCACACCCATTTCACCTACACTCACAGATTCCTAGCACTTCGATACTATAATTTCTGACTTTTTCCGCAATTTGAGCAGCCTCTTTGGCTTCGAACATCACGTACACATTCCATGTCTCTCTATATGCTTACTTTTTCTCTCATCTTAAGAAGACACATCGGCTGACTAGCTTCCTGAAGGCTTTCACCGGCCCGTGATATTTCGCCTCTTGGATTCCAGCGAACAAAAAGGTTTTTTCTTGTAACTTTTGTATTTTGAAAAATTATTTGTGCGTTGAAGTTTCTGTGGCAGTTTGATTGGTTTTCCGGGATAAACTCGCTAGCTCCACTCCCAAATCTCCCTTAATTCGCGGACTTGGGACCTCCTAGAGACGTAGCGAGCCAGTAAACTAGATGCGGTCAGTTATCAAGATTAGTGAAATGATTCTCAAATATTTCTACGACAAACCTCGGTTCCTACAAAATAAATACACTAGTGCTTGCTTAATTTTGATTTCTTTTTGTTGATTATAGCTCGATTCCATAGAGTACTTTTGGTACAAGTATGGAATTTCAAGCATGTGATACCGGTAGCCCGAATTTTTTAGGCCGACAGGCAGGCCATTGAACCCTGGACCAGTTGCATGGTCAGTGACAGTGCTAACCGCTGTGCCACCGATGCACATTTTTTAGTACAGCGTTCTCCTTATGTTTTATAACTAAACATATAACTGTAGTCCAGAATTCTAGGGTAAAACAGCAATTGGAAGTACCACGTTTGGTGTTGTGTCGTTGAACAGCATGGGAAGTTTTAAAAAAAGTAGTACTAAAACTGACAAAAATAACACTGCAATCAAACAAGAAATCTCAAATAAACAGTCATATACATTTTCCAGTGAACATGCATTCATGGAAAACTAATACCAATATATCGAATCAACTTTTATTATTTCCCTTCAGTATTTATTGAGGCATCCTGATGTAAATGAAATTGATTTAAAATGTGCTTGGCTTCCCTTTGTCATGACAGACTGTGACAAAATTTGAATCTGCCATCCTTTATTTCCGTCATGAAAGTATTTCCAATTTTTCCGCAAAGAATGTCAGTTTAGTACGTTTTTTGAATCTCTGCAATGAAAAATATAATAATTATTTTCATTAACATTTTAGACTATCGAAAGCAATTGAAGTAGTTAAATGATCGTAAAAGCCATTTACAAAATCTCATGTACTTTCAAAACGAGCTCAAAAATTATGTCCAGGGTTAAAATATGAAAGTGAATATCTCAAAAGTAAGTGAAAAGCTCAAATAGGTCATGTTATCTGTTTACTTCTCACTGAAATCAACATGTATTCGGTCTTCTTACTAAACAATAACTACAGAGACAGAATAAATTTACCTTTAAATTCACTAGGTACATGTATTCTGCTCCGGTGTTAGTCCAGTCGAAGCAACACAGTACACATTTTCCTAGGAAAATGGTTTTTCTCTATGCTTTACAGTATCTTTTATACAGTTAAGATAAACATTAACACATGTTAGTCAGGCAAATTTTACATATCACGCCAACATCTATTAGAATTCCGCAAACAAAAATCAAATTCGAAATAAAGGTATGTGTGGATTAAACATATTCATCTGATGTGATGAAAAACAAAATTGAACAAGTAACTTATCTTCGACGGCATATCTGTTTATTTATCATGTTTTTTCTGATTGAAATTTCGCTTAAAAAAACAACTTAAACAAATTATTATATTTATCTATAAATAAGTTAACAGCATGAATGACAGTAAATAGCTAAAACTGAGATTAATAACCACACTGGAAAAAGAATTTACAGCAAGTGAATTAACTCCAGTTATAAATATCTGTCACTTGGTTGTCTTACTTTATTAAAAGAGGATTAGATTAACATTTTGAATATGTATTTGCTTTCATTCGTTTGCCTTTCAAGTGGAACATACGGCTTCAAGCCTTAAGTTTCGTCAGTATTGGTGTTCTGTTTACGATGTTGGATAGCTAGCCTTATGCTAAGCGAGTTCTAGGAGTCCATCAGCTGGTAATTTAACCCGAAGCACTTAAAATATTGAAGGTCTTTAATCTAAAAAAGCATATGGTAACTAGTCAGTACATTTAATTACTTTATATTTATTGTGATCATCTTACTATATGCTTTGACGATAATTAACTCAGTGCTGAACAGAACAGGATTTATTTCACACATGACAGTGAAAAAGGTCCAGCTGCTTGAATAACAGAAATCAAAGGACATCGAGAAACAATTTCTCAACACTTTATTAATTAATCTTGTCATTCAGACCGAACTAATTTAATTGTGTCATAATTCATAATTATGAGAATAAACTATTGCATACTAGCTGCATTTATATATGAGCATTTCCTGCAACTGATTAACATCCGGTGAGTGATTTATACGCATATATATATATATAATATTTTTAATACAGAACATCTAGCAGTTTAAGGTTTTTTGACCAGTTAGTTGTCTTTCTTCGCATAACTTTCTGCTACTTTTACCAACTTATTCGTCCATTTTCCCGTTTATTTTATGTATACTACGATTGCCAGCTAGTGGAAAAGAAAATTCCAGATATTTCATTAGTTTGCAAGATGTGAAGATTTTTGCATGGCCGTTTGCATCCTTTTCATTTCATTACAGCAAATAATTAAATCAGTCTTGAGGAATTGTTGAGCTCACTGAAAAAACCGTTACTTTTCTGCGTAAATCTGCATAAAACATTATATACTGAAAGTTATTCCAACAGGCTTACGAACAGAAATTTATTGGTGGAATTATTCGCACTTAATTTTGTGATGCCATAAATTCCACGTTATCTATTAGTTTTAATCTTTCTGCACTCCTTTGGGTGTTTTTCTTTTAGCCAAAATATCATGTTCATGTAGGCTTGTCACTGGGAACCTGCACTGCATATCATGAGCAGTCAGTCAAGCAGGTTTACCAGTTAACAATGTCATGCTATGGGAAAAGACATTTCAGCCTTATTTTCAAGTCATTGACAAATCGGAACACTTCTGATGGATGAGTTTTAAAAAAACACAGAATATTTGCTGATTACTATGTGTTAGAAAAGGTGCTGGTTCTAAGTATCTAGTATAATGGTTGCTTTACAAGACACAATGATGATAGTAATTCAAAAGTGTTAATTTCATGTCGTTTTAATTCCCTTTATTTCATATCAAGTCAGTAATACAACACGTGAATGAGGAAGACTTGCTTAGTTACAAAATTTTGAAAAGGTACTACGCAGTCAGGTAGAGCACTTTTGTTAACTTTCACATCTCTCCAGGAAACATTTTGTCAAAATGAATATCAGTGTAATATATTACTTTGACTACAATTTACTCCCCTAACGAAAAATATTGACATTTATTGCGTTTGTTTTTCTGAAAAAAAAAATATATATATGTACGTCAATAGACACCTTTCTATGTTCAGATGCTAGACGTCATAGTGATTACTGCTTCCATTCAATCTCATATTGATTTCGCAACTCTATTATTAATCAAGACAGTATCAATCACTGTGGATCAAAAAGAGACAATTCATCTCATATAAAAAAACGAATAACTTTTTCAATAAGATCAAAATAACGATTTGTTAATCATCGAAGTTATCTGGCTTGTCAAATTTCTTTTTGTTTATTGTTTGTAAGGAAAACAGTTTTTCGAGTTTGACCACGGATTGAGAACTATTGAAAACCAGGTTGTACTGAACACCTGTTTCGTCCTAATTTGCGACTCACCGGCAGTACGCTCCCACTGGGTTTCGAACCCAGTATTTTTTGGAGAAACGGAGTCAAAGTAATACTCCGCAATTATCAGTAAACTATTACACGCATTCATATGTTGCAAATTAAGAGTACCATTTAACACATTTACATTTCTAAACATTTTCTGTATAGTGAGTGGCGAAAGATTTTCCTAATTAGTTGGACCATTAACATTATTAATTCAATGCTTTTTATTTTGTTACACTGTGAGCAACAATATGTTCAGATGACATCACAGTCACTAATTCTGTTGCTGACAAATAAATGCTTGGTTGACAAGAATATCACTGTGTTTTTCATTACATTCCAGATAAGCAACAATGCTTCGAATTCTCAATTTAGTGGATGCTGAGTAATTATTCACTGATGTCTATTCAAGTAAAGCATTGAGAATGTCTTATTACTAGCTGGTTTTGAACTAGAAAAACTGGGGAGGTTGGGCAAGGGACTAGCAACTTTAAAAAATCTGAAATCAGCGTCGAAATCTGCCGCACTCAGCATAAAGAACAACATTCGGATTTTCAACACCAGTGTTTAATCAGTTCTTCTATACGGTTCAGATACTTGACGTGTCATAAAAAGCCTTTCCAGCGGGCATCAGACTGTCATCAACAGTTACCTTCAGTCTATACTGAACGCCAAATGGCCTTTCGGGATGGATTAGCAGCAAGGAACCAATTACCTTACCTTAAACCCCTCCAAATGCCAAACAGTCAATTTCACCTTTAGGCATAAATCCAACCTAAACAAACTGGTTGGCTCTCACGAGGTGTGCAACATCGACGGCACTGAAATAGAAACCAAATCGCAAAATAAAATACCTAGACGTCATTCTATCTACTAATCTCTCCTGGTCGTCTCATATCTTGGCGATTTCTAAGAAAATATTCCGTCTCACCTTCTACATCAAGAAGTTAAAACATTCTGGTATAAACCAACCCTTACTCCTACATTTCGTTAACTCTCGCATTCCGCCTATTATTCTCCATTGTTCCCCCTTAGTTTTTCCAGGGCTACTGAAGATAGACCATAACATATTACGCAGGATGTTAAAGGTTGTCAGCAGGGTAAGCAACGTGCCACTTAACCAGCTTGTTAATATTCTGGTTGACAGGGACATGGACTCATGTGAAAAATGGACCAAATCCATTTTATCTAACTCACACCACCCTCTTCATTCACAACTCTGCCCTTGCACCTCATCAGGTAAAACCAGAAGCCTTTATAGAAAACTATATGCTCGCACCAGCAAGTACAAAACCTCAACCATACCCTACTTAGCTCGTGTTCTGTGCGATAAAGAAAGCATTAGGCATGACACCTATAATTCATTAAATAGTCAGTAGAACAACTGGACCTGCTGAAGCCTTATGTTCCACTCGTAACCAAAGGGAATACTAATAAATAACTCATCAGGATGATATTATTTTAAAAAATATAAACTATTGGACACCTATAATGTAAACTGATCTCATCTGAATTCATCTTTTCGTCACTGAGACGCCATATCCAGTATGTCTGGATTTTAGTGTACTCAGCTGCTTCAGCGGATATGACCCATCAGAGGCAGATTTACACTCTAAACTTAAAAAGAATAATTAATGTTGTTTTGGCCTTACTAATTAATTTGATCTAGAGACGCTCCTGAATATTATTCATGCGGCTAGTCACTAAATGTATTTGTCAAAATAGGATAATCAAGCAAACCAGGGCTCCAGAATTCAGTAGGTTTACAATTAATCATTCATTTGATAATGCACGATCTTTTTTCTGATAAACATAAATATCGAGCTAGAGAGGAAAGCAAAAGTCCCTCATTTTCTAATATACTACTAACGTACATTTTTACAGCACTGCAACATTTACATTCCCTTGGCAGTTATGTTTTGCTTAGTTTGGCTTCTCATGTTACTTATTTTAAAACTTAAAGATATTGCTACTGAAAAAAATAAACCGTCTTTAATTCCGTTCATCAGTGAGACGTTTGCTCGAATATTTCATAAAAATATTGTAGTTACTTTATTCAACCGCATAGTCATTAGAATTTGACAAATTATTTTATCTTGACGTTCTGAAGAATTTTTGCGTTTACAAAGGTAGGTTTTTTTGTAGATTTTGTAACAGTAATTTTATCTGACTTGAAAATCAAAATGAGATCAAATTTCTACTTGTTTCTTGATGTAAAGTTTCACCTAGTATGGAATCCTGCACTGTGGCCTTCAATAATTCACTAACGAAAGTGACCTGTGGACGTCTTTCCTTGAGTTTCAAATTTTTCCTACTAAGTTCCTGTAAAAAACTTCACGCCTTACCAGATCGAGATAAACCTAATGTAGATTGTGTGAAACTGTGTTGACAGACAGTACTAAGAAATTCATAAATTTACTGACAAACATATGATAACTTTTCATTCTTATCTTCATTCTTATACTAGTAATTAACCTTGTGCGTCAGAGGCACAGCGGTTAGGAATTCCACCGACCATGCACACGGTCCGAGGTTTGATCCTCGGCCGACGCACACCTGATATCAATGGTCGGCCTGCAAAATTTGGGCTACCGATATCACATGCTCGAAATTCCATTCTCGTGTCTAAAATACTGTGTAGAATCAAGCTATAATTAAAAAAATAGATCCAAGATTCTATTTCTTTTGAACCCAGTAGTCTAAAATACTGTCTGCCACTACTTTTTGATTTTTACTGGTTTTCTGATTTACAAAGACCTAGCTTGAAACGAATGAAATTTCAACACTTTTGCGTCTGATTATCTTTCAGCTGCTCCTTTGTTTCCAGTGACTGACGGATCTTATCTGACTGGGTGTGGTGCAAAGTTACTCACTGACAGTTTTGAGTGTTCCTGGTTTATTCCAAATGCAGTCATATGCAGCTTGGTTGATAAAAGGCTCGAAATAGGATGAAGACGTTTTCCATTTGTGAAAACCTTCTTGGATCATGACATTCATTCCCACGTGATTCACCCTTTAAAGTTATCTATAGAGACAGATTCAGTCAGTCTAAAATTTTACATTTTCTCCATATATGTATAGTCGGAGGTTAAGCTATACATGGACAAAAACCTAAAATATGTATCAGGAGATGCAGTGTTGAACCGGTGTTTACCTCGGTGATGGTAACATTCACTTTTTTCATTCCTTTACGTTGCCAGTGGAACATAGAGCTTCAAGCTAGAGCTTTGAAGTTTCGGTAGTGGAGGTATTTATTTTTACGGGAGGAGGTTGCTAGCTTCATACCCAACCTTTCCCCTTTGCCAGTTTTATTACTGGCTTAACGAGATAGAGGATTGCGTTGGCCGGGAATCGAACCTTTGACCACTTGCGTGGTTGACAAGAATTCTACCGCAGTGCCACCGACGCTTATTCCATTTTACCATCAAAATATGTTCCACTTCTTCTCATCTTCGCCTTCTTTATTGTTATCATTGTTGCACTTTTCTTTTTTTTCGGCAACACTTGGCCTACTTTCAAAATCTTAATACCAGTTCACTTAATCTTTTGAAATTTTTTAATTCATCCACTTAAACTTCATCCCCTTAATACATAATGTTTGTTATGGTGGGATTCACCTAAAAACTTATTTAACTGAGTGTTTTAAGATATAAGCACCACTAATAATCACATTATGACACGGTGAAATTTTTAATATCCGAATATATATATATATATATCAAGACTTTTTCTACCCATCATTCCTTGGCAAAAGTATTAATTATACATTATGCATAAACTTATACAACTTTCCGAAGTCTACAACATTAATTTTTATATTTTAGTAATAACCCACTGGAAATATTCAACATTCGCAATAAAAAAAATACCACGAATTCATCCACTTGCATATAACAGTCTTGTTAATTATTTATCTACAAAACAATAAGCAGTATTGCATAATCGTTTGCTACAATGAAATTAATTATTAACAACATTTTTTATAATAAAGTACTTCTGTTCAGAAGTTTTCTTTCTGAAGTATTCAACACATTTTTGTTGCCAGCCTCATGCACAACCTTCCCTCTTTACAGGACTTACCAATGACTTAGCGAGATTCAGTAGGACATCTATCTGAACCATATATGAGATTGGCAAGTATTCCACTACTGATTCACTCGCGTACTACTTTCAGGTTAAAAAAGCATCTTATCGAAAGATACACATCTGACTGAATGTGATTTTTATTTAGTTTTACAAACTCTCTTTGCTGAATCATTTGTTTTGATTTTCTATATGTTACAATGGGAATTTTCCATGATTTAAAAAATAGAGTATGCATGCACACCTATGTTTTAAAGCTCTATTTTGTCTACAAAGCTAATTGGATGCATTACGTGGGATATGAGCTGAGTAAGAGGTACCATGGACCATGTAATACATTCTGCTGGAAATTATGAGGAGTGATGTGCACACTGCGTAAAATACCACGCATGTTGAATATATTATACTTTAGAATAAATTATGCTTATGCACATTTTGTAGACTAAGGGCCAACAAAAAACATAGTTTTTTTCTGTAGTTTGGTTTGTAAAAAACATAGTGTCAAAATAGTATCAATTAATATTTTGTACACTTCATTATGCATTCAACTTTGAATAAAATATAGAAACATTGTTCAAAGAAAAATTAAGCATTCACGCTACACTTTACAGACCTAACGCTTGTTTTTCACTTCTTAAACATTCGAAACTAACTTCTTTTTCAGTTTTATCAGATTAAGATAACTAAAGACGAACAATGTGCAGACAAAGAGAAATCAGTTTAGTTAAAAAGTGAAGACATTGATGAAACCACTTCTAGAGGAGAAGAGTCAATCTAATCATCACTTGAATTTCTCTATATTTCAAAGAATGAAATCTTTGCAAACAAATAATAAATGAGCCTACTTGAAGTCATTATTTGCTGACAAAGATTTTCTGAAAAGAAACAGCCATTTCTAAATTTCACAGTTGAATACATCTGATTTACAACTCTTTTTTTCTCATTTATTATGACAGGTGTAAAATCTGTACTTAAAGTTAATCACTCTTGTCATTAAAAATGCTGACGTGACAAATAATTAGACTATTTGTATTTTTTGAAGCGGAAAAGCTACACAGAAGTTTTAAGTACGCAACAGAAGAAACATTTTTCTACTCTGACAGCGCATTTCTAGAGAAAGACAAAATTTTTCCGTCTAAATTATATTTAGATATGCATTAAATCACTAGCTTCTATTCTAGAAAACTAAATGTTGAGTCAATAGATGGTGAAATATGTTGTAATAAATATCGCATGTACTAGTAAGCAGAGCATAATATCAGATAAGGCAACGATGTGTTTTGAAATAACGAAAAACTATCAGCTCTACTGAATCTGATGACATTTAACTTGGAGTTGCTTCATTCCGATTTCGAGCAACACGCACGTCTTTATTCAAATAGACCTAATTCAGTTCTTCGTAATTCATTCTTTTGATAACCTGCTTAAATCACTGGGCCACCTACATCTTCTATTCACCTAAATGCGTCGTATCTACTCCATTTCATATTGTCTTAATTATAGAGTTATTTAGGCACATTTTCAAATACGTTTCAACCTAGTTCTAGTAATTTTCTGACAGAAATGAAGGAGAAACATTATGAGTTATTAAGGCTTGCGTCGGCTGAAACAACATCTCTTCAGCTGATATATTACCGTTTATTATATTACTCAGGGATTTTGTACTATGGGTAAACACCTTGTAATAAGAAACTGGCTGGAAATTCTGTACTGTGAATAAAGGCTACCATTATTATTTTGCACACAAATGTTCACAAGGAATTTAAATGCATTTTTCGGTTGATTGATCAATTGATTTATGCCCTAATCTTAGCGAATACGCCTGACACAACCAGACTTTTAAGAATTAATCAAGGGAAAAATTGAGTTATACTTGTAGTCTGAAAAAAATTTACTGAGTATGTAGATAAAAACAAACTTTGCGGTGTTCTAATTAACAAAAGTTATAAATACTCAGGACTATAAGTAATAAGACCAAAAAACTTTGTCATTTATGGTTTACGACGTCAAGGAATTAACTGTTTCAGGCAAATATACTTGTATATATTATGGACGCATTTAAATACCACAGTGTTTAAGGGAATGCTATTTTTGTCACAGAAAACCAAAGTCATATCTTACAATGTTGATGATGATGATGATGAAAATGAAAAGGTTTGTGCAGAAAACAAATTCCGAATTTCAGAAACATGAGAGGGTTACACTGGAAATGTTGTGTTCCAAAGAGTTTTCAACACTTTTACTTGATGTGTTTTCTTAGAGCAACACGTTTTTTTCACCTTGTTATTTATTTGTAGCTTACCATGTAGGAGTTTAATTCGAAAATGCTCTCTGATCATTGTCCTAATGTTATTTTAATTTTATCTGGAGTTCTAGTGGGAAGTCGTAACCAGGAAGATATAGCAGGTTGGGCGTGAAGACAAATACTCGCCGAAGACATTGGCCAGTAGTCGTGCTATATACTGAACTGGCAGAAGTTAGAATTCACAGGCCATTAGATCGAGTCCCAGTGGAGTGGTGGTCAACGAGCGACCTCGCCTTGTAACCAGAAGGTCCTGAGGTTGAACTTTTGTGGGCGAAACAGCTGCCCAGTACAGCCAGGTTTTCCAATGGTTCTCTTGTAACCAATCAGTCAAATCCCTACAAACCAATCCTTGGATGTCTTTATATAGTTAAGTTCTTGGGCCACAGGACGCGTAATTGAACCACTGGGTTAATTAAATCTCTATCCGGCATAATTCATAATCTATTTTCCCTTTCTTATTATTTTATTCATTAAGTATATATTTTTAGATTGCTACATGAACTCTGTGTAAAGTAATGCAGTACATTTCTCGAAGGAAATGAGAGGAAGCTATCGTAGAGTAAAGTACCGAATATTGCTTCAAGTGGGATAAATACAGCATCGTGCGATGTACTGCTGAATATAACTTTGCTTGAGAATCCTGTACGAATAGCACGTATTTCACAATTTGAATATACTGAGAATTCTGTACTAAGTGTTAGCATATCGTCTAAAACATAGCTATTATTCTGTTTTCTCAAGGGATGTTAACGTGAATTCAACACCTCAGTGGTATCTTCACTAGCATTATATTTAGTTAAGAATGAATCAACAAAATACAACAATTACATATAGCATAAATTCCATCATTCTTGTTGTTTGTAAGTTTATTAGTGAAATTAGACATTTTAATTTTTAACTTGTGCTCTTATTGTATGAAACGCCTGTAGTTTTGTTCACAATCACAATGAATTATGACTCATTCTATTTATTTTGCAATAGAAGATCGGTCACTGTTATAAGTGTTCTTGATATCCCAGTATCTTTCTGCCTACATATAAGGCACGTGTAACATTTTCATTGTATACGAAGTCATTCTGAGTCACTCGTAGGGATATATCAAACAATATAAACTTTCGAGGTCAATATGAACAGTAATACATGTATCCATACAGTACTTGTTACAATCATTACAATATAATGCTTAAAATAACATGACTAAGTAGTCCAAATTGGCCATAAAACTGGCACTGAAGAGTCTTTATCATTTATCGAACACCAAACAAACTGCACAAGACCTCCAAATACCGAACATCCTGAACAACGAAGCCATTGCAATTCGTTTAAAACAACTGAAGCTTGGAGCCAAAGCTCTGAGTGCCTGAGGAATAGGTTCAGTGACTGTTGATAAACTGGACTTCAGTGAGACCGAGAAATTAATAAATCCTGGAATACCTTCCTTTGTTCATCTGATGTTCACTTTAGCATTATATTGATGAGTAATACCATCTTCAGACACTATTGAACAGCGACCAATTGATATCATAGAGGCGATGTTATTTAAAACACTAATACTGTTAATAACAACAGTTCTTTAGTTGTTATGGTTACATAACTGTCAAAACGGTTGGAGAAGTTATCGAAAAGAATATTTTTTGTTCACTAATCAGTCATTTGAGAATAAATACGTTGTATTTTCTTACCATGTCCTAGCACTAAGAAGACAGTGGATCTGCTTCCTTTAGTCACTATCTGTCAAGCTGACGTTTTGTGGTAGTGTCATAAGCAAGTATGGTGGTAATTAAAGTTGCATTCAACGTATTAAAATAACAGTTTGTAAATTCACAAAAATATCCCTTTTGATTCTTGTTGAATCATTGCAACTGTCTAAAATAACAAATGCAGAGATCATTTAGCCATGAATGTCATGGGATACTTAAAGCTGTTTCCTGAACACATGCCACGTTCTTCCGTAAACATCTGATATTTTGATGTAATTTATGTTGCTTGACCAACATCCACATAAGGCATTTATTCCTGTTCCTATATCACAGATACAGGCGACCTTCATCATTTCCAAAATGAAAATGCTTTTCTTTTTTTTTCATTTTATATGCAGTCATAATAAATAATAAAAACATGAAGTTGATTATCGTCTGAGTTTCAGAAAATGACTGTTATTCGTAGTTTTCAGTTGGTATGCATTAATCCATGTTTCAAAACATTAGGTCCCTCTAATAAATCTGGATAGAGGAACTTTTCTGAAAAATGCGACGTATTTCCCCAATAAATCTCTAACAGCCTTATTATACATTTACCTGTCAAATAAATTTATATAAACAATTAGAGGACAGTTAAAATAAATAAAATAATATAGGATCTTGATATGATTATGAGCAATAAATTGTGCTCGAAACGTCATCAGTAAACATTACTGTATAACACTGTGAGACTTTATCAAAACAAAATTTACCCATAATGGAATTACACTCTACCACAGAGCACAAGTTTTATTCTTATATCAATACAGGACTTAAGTATAATAAGGATGGTAAACAGCACCACACTCAGTGATATAAGCGAACAAGAATTACCAATGTGGGTTGAGCGAAACGGTAAAATGGTTTATACAAACAGATGGAGAAACTTTACGGTTGACTGTCACCTCGGTATGTTTCAAAATGCCCGCCTGACGGATTTTATAAAAAATCTTGAAAGCTGTTTTAATACCAATCTTGTGATTCATACCAGTAATGTGTTTCGCAGGTGACAGACTACCAGTGTTGTCTGTAGCAAAATTCTTAACTGATATGAATTCCAAGATTGATATTAAAACAACCTCGAAAAATCAGAAAACACTTCTAAATAACTTTATTGCAGAAGAATACTTTTTTCTAATTAAAGTGTAGCGGAATTACTATCTGTGGTTGCAGTATTGTACAAACCACCTTCAACCGTGAGAAGATAGATGAGGCAAGTATGCTTGACCTCTTCCTTAGGTTTTACGTTACTTCTGGCTTCATTTAAGTTTCGAATATCAACAAAATTAGTGTTGGATGTTTATTGCTACCCATGTTTGTACTAGTTACGTATGCAGATGCATTTCTAACATTTTATAAAACATAGTACCAATTCTAAGTGTCAATTACCATGAACTTGTCTCTTTCAAATGCTACATGTCTTCACATTTTCAATAGCTTTACCATATTCTTTAGGTAATTTACTTCAATTTGTTGTGAGAAAATTGGTAAAGTATTTGCAGTTACTATACTCGTAAAAGTGAAATCTTCACAGTGGCAGTTATACTAGAAGTTAGAAGTGTCTAAAATGGGATGGATTCAATCAAAGTATATAAAAAAATTATAAGAATTTACAGACATTCAGAAACCCAAACCTCAGCATTTTTTTATCCAATTTTGATAGACTAATCAAAAAATTTAATTCTCCAATATTACTACGGTTTAATGTCATCATGATAGCCTAGACAATGACTTTTTTACTAAGGCGCATACCTTACATCTTAAATTTTCGACGATTAAATAAGAATTTGCCTCAAGTTTGATCACAGACTGATATCAGTAAGAGAACCGCTGAGAACCAGGGAGTACAGGAGAGCTGTTTCTTCCTACCTTGGGACTCACTGGCAGTACGTACTCACCAGGTTTCGAACCCAGGACCTTCCCACTGCAAGGTAAGCTCGTGAAACATTCAGCCACTGGAATCCGACTCAGCTATGCATGAACTCTAACTTCCACCATTTCGTGACTTTCCTGCGACCACTAACCGATCTAATTGGTATGTTTTGTCCTCACTCCTGAGCGGGTGGACCCCGCCTCCCTGCCTTTTAGTGGTTTTCTAATTGATATCAATCCGTGATCAAATTTGAAACAAACAAAATTCCTACAAACAAACCGTTGGAAAAGAATTTGATCATTGAATTAAATGATTTCTCGTAAAATTAAAATGATATGACACTCCTTACAGACAAAGGAGAAGAGATACTGACTAATACAGCGAATCTCAAGAGGATGCCGTTATGTTATAATGACCGTTAACAGTCAGCTGAGTCAGGAATATCCTCTAACTGGTATCAAGAATGACAGATACAATACTAAAAACCGCAAACTATTACAGCAAAAGCTTTCCTTGTGTACTACTAGCATCTCACACTAGAAGTAAACGTTAAATTAGGTGTTGCTCAGCCCTCAGAACTATGCTTACGCCTGAAATCTTTCATCTTACTTATAGAATGGTCGAAAAAATTATTCTTTTCCAAAAAGATTTTCATTCTCCATTTCAAGTACTACTTGTATCTAACGCGAAAAATCGTACATCCCCTCCAGAGGTTTTTCCTAGAATGCCAATCCATGAGGATTTTCACTGGTATGTTGTAAGTTACATCTCCTTTTGCTTATATAATAACGACGAAATCTAAAGCAAATAACGAGTACGTCTTATCTTGAATTACTTTAACCCTATCAACTAAAAATACTTAACCCCCTTGGAAGTGGAGATGTTTGACTGTATCGATATTTTATGTGAATAAGGATAACATACCAAGTTATTGATAATCAAGGTCGCCTCGTTAACCAATCCACTAGTTTACTACCCTGTCCTAAGCTAGGAAGAAAGAGGAAACTGTGCATGAGGCAGTTCTGTTTTGGGATTCCTCTTCACACGTGAATTTGATAAAAAGAATATTATTATATTATATTATTGTTCTCTTGGGTTCCTAGTGGAACATAGGGCTTCAACTGCACGCCTCCACTTGCTTCTGTCTTCTGCTGTACTTTTCACCTTCATCCATGTTAATCATACTGCTTCAACTCCTCTTCACACGATCTCCTCCATGTCACCCTTGCACATCCCACTCGCCTCTTGCCTTTCGGGTTCCACTCAAGCTATGGCCTGACGCGCGATGTCACCCAGTGGCCTTCTCAGCGAGTGTCCAATCCATCTCCACTTTCTCCTGCATATTTGTTGGGCGATTGGTTCTTGTTTTGTTTCTTCCCATAGTTTCTTGTTTTGTGTTTGATTCTTTCCGGCCATCTGATCTTCAGTATAGAGCGAAGACAGCTGTTCATAAAGGTCTTCAACCTGTTGGAAATACCCGCCAAGTTTCTGATCCGTATAGCAAAACTGACTTGACGTTTGTATTGAAAATGCGAATTTTGTTGTTGATTTTGAGTGACGAAGATTTCCAGATTGGTTTGAGGTTGATGAATGTGTTTCTCGCCTTTCCGATTCTCGATTTGACATCCTCGTCCATTCCCGCCGTAGTTGAGACAATGCTCGCTGGATAAGTGAATGAAGTAACCTCTTTCAAATCCCTCCCGTTGATGGTGATTGGCGCTGGATGTTTCTGCTGCTATTGTTGTTGTTGGTTGGTTGTTTTCATAACCTCCGTCTTGTCTATGTTCACCTGGAGTCCTGTCTTCGCTTCCTGCTTCTTCGACCAGTTTGTCGGTTTTCGCTTGTAAGCCTTCGATTTTATGTGACATCAAACATAAATCATCCGCAAAGTCCAGGTCTTCTAGGTTCTTCACGTCAGTCCAGGATATCCCTGTCTTCTCGTTTCCCACTGTCTGACGCATAATCCAGTCCACCAAAATTAGGAATATCATTGGTGATAATAAGCACCCTTGTCTGACTCCTGTGTTTACTCCTAAAGCCTCGCTGAGTTTTCCGTTGTGGATCACTTGACATGTGCCGTTGTCGTACAGTTGTTGAATAAGGTTGATGAATATTTGGGGTACGCCGTATTACTTAATAATAATAATAATTTGCTTTATTCCAAAACAGTACATGTGATACAGAATGGAATTCTCAGAATTTTTACTACAGCATTGCATCCAGTTAGTACATTATCAATATATAGAATTCTACATAGATTAAGGAAATCTCAGTTCATTATTACAACAACACATTGGCATGTCGGTAGCAAAGGTAAAGCTGGACAGTGTTTGAAGGTGTTAGAAAAGTAGGAGCTGTCATATTTACTGGCGTAAGCGAGAGAAAGAAACAAAGCAGCACCTAATGGAAAAAAGGAAAAAAGAGAGAGAGAAAAGGAAAAGAAAGAAAGAAAATGTACCTATAAATGATATGAGTTGGAAAGACGAGATCCAGTTGTACTACTGACTATTTAGTGAATTGTAGGTATCACGCCTAATGCTTTCTTTGTCACACAGAACACGAGCTAAGTAGGGTATGGTTGAGTTTTTGTACTTGCTGGTGCGAGCATATAGTTTTCTATATAGGCTCCTGGTTTTACCTGATAAGATGCAAGGGGAGAGTTGTGAGTGAAGAGGGTGGTGTGAGTTAGATAAAATGGATTTGGCCCATTTTTCACATGAGTCCATGTGCCTGTCGATCAGAATATTAACAAGCTGGTTAAGTGGCACGTTGCTTACCCTGCTGACAACAACAACTTGAGTAGTTTCCAAATTACTTCATTCAATCGAACTGTTATTGTGTTCCTGTCCAAATCATTTTTACAGAGAATGAAGGTATCATCCATTTATCGGCAATAAAGTGAGAATTTTTTGATAAGGTTTTTCAAATGACCATTTTGCAGTTTACTTAGAAATAAATCTGCCAAAATGGAAACCAATGGGGAGCCCATCTCCACCCCGTCCATTTTTCTGTAAAGTGTGCCATCAAATTTGAAATTTACATTCATGGTGCACATTAACAACACTTCATTTCGTATTTCTGTTGGAATGGCAATATTTACTGACTGGTTATACACTTGTTCGCATATGTAGTTGGCAGTTTCTACTAGAGGTACATCTGTGAATGAAGATGTTATGTTCAATGATATCATAGTTTTATCCTTGGTATTACTATCTTTGATTTTATCTACGAATTCAAATACACCTTTAATGCTGTTTCATTGTCTGTTCATGCAAAAGTTTCAGAATAATCACTAACCGTCTAGCTAGAGCATGGAAGGGTGAATTTTGCATACCAAGTGTTTGTACTAACAGTACCCTCAGTTTACGTACTTTGGGTAAGCCATGTAATCTTCGCGTATATGTGCCTGGTGGTCGGAGTTCTTCGTGAAAACATTCTGTAAATATGTGTTCCTCCCTTAGTTTCTTCAAACGCCAAGAATAGAACATGAAATTCCATAAATTTATAGCGTATGTACATACACGTATTCAACCTTTATTGTTTGATACTGCAAAATGTTTTATAACTACTCCAGAAAATTAGCTCCAAAGTATCTGTTTCAAAGATTTAGGGAAATATTCACCTGAAATTCATTTGCTAAGTGCCGAGTAATAGCACTGCTACTCTTCTTTTATCATTTTTGATAATGTAAGCCATCTTCCTAGCATATACAAACCTCATATGAATAAACCTGTATTCAGTACAAGGGTACTAGAAACAAACATAAACCTATCGTGAGACCATTTTTCATTATGAGTGTTTGTCCGCTGATTCAAAATGCAACGGCATATATTAAATCCTTGATGCTCTCGTTCACACTAACCACCAAACATTTAACAGATTTCATCTGACTAAGTGTGACTGAAAAATTCAGTATTATATACACAGTTACAGAATAGTTTAAAAGTTTATTTCAAATGATAATGCACTCATCTGATGAGGGTGGAAAACATGAGGATCCAGAGTGCGAGTTTCGTCTTATTTAAGACTTGTCAGCATGGTGTACTTCGCCCTCATTGAGTAATGGCGTTCCCAATCTACCCAGTGTCCATCGCCTTAACCACGAGGCACTGTCCACTAAACCACTGGTGCACAACAGCCGCTTCTAGCACAGCGGGTACAGCTTGGAAACCATTATTCATTTTTCTGATTTTTCGTTGATATATGTGATCGCATTGGTCAGATTCAGTTTGTAAAACGTCTTAAATAGGTTGTCCGTTTTGGTCTTCCTTCATGGATAATAACTCATTTAGGGAAAATTATTATTGTCAAAATAACTGTGGTTTCATTAGGATAAATACTACTTATTTCTTAAGATCTATTCCTTGACTTTTCATTTTCAGCCTGTTTTTGTGTTTTCAGTTTTGTAAGGCGTCACTATGCAAGATCATACGTTTTGACTACAGTTTCGAAAATACGCACAAGTATTCAACAAATCAGTTTTAAAGCACCTTCTTGCACGCTTAATGATTTGTTCCTGACCAACACTTAGAGGTGATAATAACAGTAATAAATTAAAGAAACAAATGCCACATTTTCTTTATACCAGTAAGGCGATTCTATTAATTATCGCATATTCTCATTGCTTAGTCTGTATTTGCGCTGAACAAAAACTCTTTCGATTAATACATACAAATGGATGACGTGTATTATAAGCTGAAGTAATGATTCTCATTTCATCAAATCAATGTATTTACACATCATGTTGTTCGTTATTAATAATGGACCATTTACAGTTAGATATCTGATAAAGTGATGCTATTTGCATAGAAATTAATTCCTGCAGAAAATTGTTTTTCTGTCTAGTGAAAGAAACATTAGCCTAAAAATCGAATTAATTTTACGTGATCACTTATTCTACTTTGTTTATACTGTGACATTTTAATTCCTTTTTATTCCTTACAGAAATAAATCAATGTACTCCTTAGTCCCTGAACTAAATGATATAAAACATTATATTTAAACAACCGAGTGTACATTTCTAAAAAATGGTATAAATTCATCAGAACAATTTGAAAGTAAGACTGCAGATCAGTTTCCATTTAACCTTAACAAGCTAGAATTTAATTGGTGGATGGTGACTAGCAGTGGAATCCAGGATACGCATTTCGTCCTACCTCGGACTCGTCAGTGGGTGTATCTGCATTCCGCAGTAAGTGGAACCCAGTGCCCATAGTTTCAAACGCCAAAGCGTTATGCACTAGACCACTTGAGCTACGAGAGCCACCTCTTGTGCAACAGGTCATATTACTTATTTAATTGAATTTTAGATTTTCCCGTCAATTGATTGGACCGAAGTGCTCAGTCTCAAGTTGAAATGCCGGCTTCTTGTGCAGATGCTTCGACGATGCCCAGACATCATCTAAAATTCAGTTAAATTACCAAGCTAAATCAATAGTCAGATTGTAGTTACCTTAATCGTAATAGAATTGTAATGACAGTATATGTACCTAAACACTTTAAATAGAATACTATATCTCATCTTTTAAGAAACGCCTAACATCGGAATCAGAATTTTAAACCATCAACTGTTGAGGTCAAATATAAGATAATTTTCAACTTTATAAAACGAATCGAAATAAGTTGTTTTCGCATTGACCAGCTTGAAATTTATTTGTGGAGGAAATGTATATTAGATGGTTGGAGGCAACTGGCAGGAAGCCTTGGATATAATGGCGAGCCACCTAGCATGGTGGCCACATTGCAAACATGACTGATAGAATTCAGTCTGCACCGAAGATAAGACTAGACACATTGCACTAGTTACTGAATAGTGTGCAATCGAAAATATCCAATACAGTCCTACAGGAGGTCAGTCGCGAGCCTGAATAGCTCAGTGGTAACGTCTCTGACTGCAGCACTGGGTGACGCGGGTTCGAATCTCAGAAGGGACATGAGTTCCTTCAAGGTTGCAGATACGCCTTGCTGATGAGTGCCAACTAGCACGAAACCTAGGTCCAAGGCTTCCTGCCGATTGCCTCCAACCATCTAATACCAACAATTCACAGTGCACCGTAATGGCGAGCTACCTAGAATGGTGGCCACATTGCAAACATGACTGATAGAATTCAGTCTGCACCGAAGATAGGACTAGACGCATCACACTAGTCAGTCACTAGTGTGCAATCAAGAAAATATATATATTTTTGACTTAGTCATCCTTATCAATGATAACAAGTCACTCTTTTACTTTTGACATTTTCATCCCGCTGGGGGAAATCAAAGGAAATAAAAGCTAGTTTATTCGACATTAAGCTGAGGTATTTCACTGAGCCCAGTGTCACTGTGTATGTCAAACTTTGTCCACTTGGTCTCATCAACTCCCTGAAAGTTAAATCTCACTTTATGAAATAATCTGGCTATTATCACTTCTACATTGGTTGTTGCGCCTGTGCAAATGCGCATATATTCGTATGTATTTGTAATGGATTCTTGACAAATTTTTATGTTAAAACATTCAGTAAGAATGAATAAATGAAAATCAATCAAGTGGATGAATAGGTGACATTGTACTCAATCTAGTCAGTCATTCAGACTTGAGCTGTAATACTATATTTAGACAATCTAAATATAATTATGTGTTTATTTATAATAATATGAGTATTGAGTGAGTTTGTCTCCTCTGCAGTAATTTACAATTCCATCTGTGTAAAAAATCATGTGAAGCAAATAACACATTTAAATGTATAAAACAAATTCATGAAAGTACAAATAAAAAAGGTATTCATGAACTAATCAAACATGAAATAAAGTTTTATCAGCTGAATACAAAAGAAATAGAGGAGAATTTAAAATCAGGGAGTACTGGACAGCTGTCGCGTCCTATTCCGGGACTCAGCAGCGTTACACATTCAATGAAGTTCGCACCTAGGATCTTCAGGCTACAAGTCAGGCTCGTAGACTGATATCAATCAGTGGTCAAAGCAGAAACAAATCAAATCCATACAAACTAACTCTTGTGAATTAGAGAAAAAAATGGACGAAAGGCTACATAGGATATTCACGGCAGGAATATTCACAAACTTGCATCTAGAGTGTGAAGTGTAAGCTGTAAACGGAAAAGGAGTCTTACAAAAAGCGAATAGACTTCAGAAAAAGTCTAAAGTCGAGCCTGTTTTCTCTTCTAAAGGTTACTTGAAGAGGAATACGAGACATCAAATATTATTTAACAAACATTTCGACCAGTTATTTAGTACTTTGAAGTGTATAGGCGTATTTACGTGGCAACACTTATAAGAGTCCACTTAAACAGTGATCCCTGAATTTCTATGAAGCCCATTCGTACGATGGCACAGCGGTTAGGACTCTCGCCGACCATGCACATGGTTCGAGGTTCGATCCCTCGCCGACGCACACCTGATATCTATGGTCGGTCTGCTAAATTTGGGCTACCGATATCACATGCTGAAAATTTCATACTTGTACCAAAATACTGTGTGGAATCAAGCTATAATAAAATAAAAATAAAAAACCTGGAGGCTTAAATTCACACCTCAACTTCTTATTTTAAAACCACTCTAATGTACTTGCATTACATTTTACTTCCTTCATCAATAGCCATTTAAGGGATGAATGACCCTTCGAAACATTAATTTTCTTAAAAAAATCTGTCATCTTTGAAAAAATTCACCGGAAAAAGGTATGTTGGACTGTGAATACATTATCGTAAAAGACTTAATAGAGTGAAATATTTCCATATCATGAATTAAAAGTCAATCAGAACGATGCATATTCTTCTCAATAATTTCTCTTCAAGTTCTTACAATTATAAAATATAATATTTGTTCTCGTTACAATAATGATAGCCAGTTATGCGGCGGATACATTTTTTTACGTAGAATAACAGATTAGTTATGGGGTGGTACAGGTGGTTAGGACTCTCGCTGGCTATGCACATGGTCCGGGGTTCGACCTCCGGCTCTGATATCAATGGCCGGCCTGCAAAATTTGGGCTACCGAAATCACATGCTGAAAATTCCATACCTTTACTAAAAATACAGTGTGGAATCAAGCTGTATTAAGAAAATAAATAAATAAAGTCGTATTTGTGTGACAAATGTGCTAGGCTCAAGTCGATTACAAAATATTGTAAAATGGGAGACAATGGTGGTGATTAGTCATAATACATTAGTAGAGTATGGGATAGGAAAGCTGACAAGTCAGTTCAAGGTTATAAAAGGTGTCAGGTGAGTGGCCAGTACAAAGTGGCATGTATTAAACAGAAGATAGTAAGACTGCAATGAGAGGTTCATAATGAAATAACGAATGTGTTAAATTGAGACAGGTGGAGGCATATATTGAGAAAAGAGATAATATCATGAATAATAAGTTAGGATAGTATAAATGGGAAATTCGATAGTGCTGAGGGAATATTTGCATGAAGGGCATAAATTATGCAAAGAAAAAAAAGAACCCAAGAGGGTTAGGGGGAAGAAGCACTCTTTGCGAGAAGAAGAATCATCAGTCCAAGTTTGGCCATGGTAGGAACAGCGTCTGGACGTGTTCATTTTGGATACAAAGTTCCGGTTTAGTCGATCTTATTGCAACTGCTTCAGCTGTGTGTAGCAGGCGTCAGCGAACTGTACGTGATAACGACTTTGGAGTTCGGTATATAACGCTGAAAGCGGTGTTAACGTCGATGTTATGTCCAGTATCGACCAAGTGTGACATGATCGAGCTTTTTATGCACTTAGTTTCCCCTCTGCTGAACCAAGCTGGTAAGTGTTCTCGAACCCGTAGACGAAACTGACTAATCGTGCACCCTATAAAACTTGAACCACAGGAACAGTTGAAATGGTGTATGCATGAAGAGGAGATGGGGTTAGGTAAGACGTCTTTGAGTTGCTGGGTGAACAATGGACGGCTACTAAAGGATAGATACAGACGTGCAAAGTAGAAAGTTTTCTTTATCGCCCTGGTTAAACGTTGCGATGGATACTTTGCAAGAGTATCTCTCATGAATTGGAGACTTAATAACAGAGGCTTTTCCTCCACCGTTGCCAGTTCATGTTAACGACTAGTGTAACCTCTGTTGGCTTTATTGAACTTCGCCGGATATCCATTCTCGCTTAGAATGTCTTGGATGACCTGGAGTTCTTTCTCTATACAGTCTTCGGAACAAATGGACCTCGCTCTAAATGCTAAGCACCTGATCAGATTATGTTTATATTTCATCAGTATGAAGCTAAGGAAGTGTGTATACTGAGCTTTGGTCTCTAGCTTTCTAAATATGGTTCTTTTGACGGGACCATCCTCTCTTCTCGTTAGTAGGACGTCGAGAAAGTGTAGAGAGTCGTTTTCTCCTTTGTAGGTGAAATGGACCACTGGGTGAGCATTATTGAAGTTTCTCAAAATCACATCACTACTTAACCCTTCATCGTACACTACAAAAGTGTCATGCATGTAATGACAATACATTTCCATTTTTGTTATTTCATCTTTCAACGGGATGTTTTCTAGTTTTGCTAGAAATATTTTCATGAAAACAGGTCCCAGTGGGGATCTAATGGTCTCTTCACCGACCTGTCGGTATATTTTATTAAACAAGAACCCAACATTCGTTGTACATTTAACAAGTAGTTGTTTCAGATTACTAATAGGAATATCAGTGCACAATTTCCTTTCTATAATCTGTTCGCAGGTATAATCGATGATTTCTACTAGAGGCGCATTAGTGAACAGAGATAAAACATCAAGTGATGCCATGTATTTGCCATCTGCGTTCAAGTTTTTTTATCTTGTCAATAAATTGAAAGGTATTCTTGACGTTATGCTTCACTAACTCGTCATGCAAGAGTTGAGTTAGCTGTACCAGCCACTTTGCCGTCTCATGATAGGGTGAATAAGACATGTCTAGTATGGGACGTAAAAGCATTAGATGGCGCTCCCTGTGGATTTTATGTTTTCGAAAGTTTTTGGTGACAAATACCCTATTTCTATCAAATCCTTTAATAAGTTTGTTATTTCTCTCTCTACTTTTTCCATCTGATCTTTCATTACTTTCAGCTTCTCAAAATTGCTGCCGTCATCTAGTATGAAGTTCATCTTGTAAGTGTAATTCTGCCTGTCCATAATTACTATCCCCAGGCCCTTATCTAGTCTGGTAATAACTATCTTCTCATTTCGTCTTAGTCTTTTAACAGCTTCTCGATGCTCTTCTGTAAGTTACTATGGGGCTTATTCCTATCCTTCTGCCTATACTGATATAGCAACAATATTTTGTAATCGATTTCAGCCTAGCACGTTTATTACATAAACACGACTATTTATTTTGACACCCCATAACTAATCTGTTATTCTACGTAAAAAATGTATCCGCCACATAACTGGCTATCATAACTGTAACGACAACAAATATTACATTTTATATGTACATAACATGTCATGAGAAGTGTTTTGTATGGGATAGTTGACAGATTTACCTGTTTAGTGATTAACTGAAACTTAATTTTAGATTCCAAAAAAAAAACTGACATCTGCATTCACCGATGACATCACACTAGCAATGTACATCAACACCTAATCATTTAGTGGAACTGCAATGAATAAGCTCATGATAATACTTAATCGTATTAATCAATGAGTTCATAATCATAGATAACAGGTCACAGATCAGCAAACTTATATATATTTAAATTGACAACTTCCAGTGTTTTAATTCAGTAGTTTGTTGAACAGATGTACTTTCTGAATGCATACGCAAAGACTCTGATAGATTTCATGCATTTATTCCCCTTGATGAATTTAAATAAAGCAAGAACAGCAACAGTGGTTTGTGCAGAATAATATGGTACCATCATTTATTTCGTTGGCTTCTCATCAGTTGCTTACAGCCCAAATAAATTATGGGGTTTGCGTACAGAAAAGTTTCAACATACTTGCAAATTTTACATGTTGTCAGTTGACAAAAAGTTCCACAGTAAGTGAACAGTGCTCAGAAAATTGCGCTTATATAGTTTTTACACAGGCAGTTCAAGTTTAAACAAAATAAACGTATGCATACAATGGTAAAGGAGTTACGCAATAAAGACGAAATATGCGTTAGATACAGAGTGACTAATAAATTAGGTAACAATGTACCGAGTTCAACTCAAATCATAGAAACAAGAGACAAGAAAAATTACAAATTATATAAGGGGGTGAAGTTAAAGACAAAGAATTCGTAATCAGATGAGAGAATAAAGACATTCAGTTACCAGTTAATCTTTTCTTGCCCTGGTAACTGAATGTCTTTATTCTCTCATCTGATTACGAATTCTTTGTCTTTAACTTCACCCCCTTATATAATTTGTAATTTTTCTTGTCTCTTGTTTCTATGATTTGAGTTGAACTCGGTACATTGTTACCTAATTTATTAGTCACTCTGTATCTAACGCATATTTCGTCTTTATTGCGTAACTCCTTTACCATTGTATGCATACGTTTATTTTGTTTAAACTTGAACTGCCTGTGTAAAAACTATATAAGCGCAATTTTCTGAGCACTGTTCACTTACTGTGGAACTTTTTGTCAACTGACAACATGTAAAATTTGCAAGTATGTTGAAACTTTTCTGTACGCAAACCTCATAATTTATTTGGGCTGTAAGCAACTGATGAGAAGCCAACGAAATAAATGATGGTACCATATTATTCTGCACAAACCACTGTTGTTCTTGTTTTACTCAAACTCTGATAGATACCCTTCCAATGGAGTAGATGCATGTCTTACTGCACAGTCAGCTCACATTACATTTATTTCAAGCCATCAGTTTAAACATTTTCCTATTGAGTTCTACCGAGTTCAGCTATCAATGAAAGTACTAGCATTTCATGCTCATTTTAGCATATTCTCTATTGAACCTTCCTCATTAAACATTAAATAACAGTAGCATAACCAAAAACCCCAAAACAAAAAACCGTATTACTCTGTGTGTTTAGAAAACATAAATATAAAAAAAATTATGTTATTTTTCTTCCAACTAGCTGGCCTCAGATACAGTTTACTAGTGAATATTATGGTGTTCTTTCTTTTCTAAAGAGATCGTAACAAAAAAGAAGTAGAAGGTATAAAGGTACAAAACATGAGCAAGTCTCCATTGAAATTAGATGGAATAAGAAGTTTGGAGACACTAAAGGTAATCACACTGGGTGAAATTATAAAAAGACTATTAAAATCAATTACAATGAATATTATGTATGGACTGAAAAATTGTACAGTCGCCTGTATAAAATAAAAAAATATATTGAAACGTTATTATCCAGAAGGATAACAATCTATCCATTATCTAGTTTGGCAATTGTTTTCACATGGAATAGAGTTAATCAGTTATAACTTAGAAATGGTGAAGTGAACGTTTAGAATGAGAAGAAAAACAGCAAGTTCCAATAAGAAATACAGTATACAAATATTTGTTGTATATTGTCATTTATCAGTTAAACAGTATGAAAGGTTTCTGTGAGCTTCTAAAAATCTGTAGAATCTAAGATCTATAGAAAGTTGTGTCACTGTGATTCCGATTATCATAAATGAGCAAATGCTAGAATAGCTAAACGAATCCAGTTCTCACTGAAAACAAGGTAGTATTATTATACAGTTTCACATAGGATTTATTGGCTGATATAATGTACTGTCAAAATGAATGTACAAGATATCGATACGGCGTGACATTCAAACTCATATACCTGTCTTTTTTTATTATCTTATTATATAAAACACTGAGATTTAAATGTCTGGAGTTTTTACATCCCATTGAAGTATTTGAATAATTCCTAATCTACAAGTAATCTTTTCAGTACAGCTACACGTCCAATCAGTAGCGGACAAGTGAAAACAACAAGCTGATTTGGAGATGATAGACAGATTTTCCAAAAGAATATTCTTTTTTTTTCAACTATCAACTCCAACAATGATTCGAAGTAAAGTGATTCATTGATTATTTCCTATTAATCTATCGTTACTCACTTAATACTCCTGTACATCTTTGTCTCCTGTGTATTTCTTTAGGAAGTATAACAGCTTGAAATGATGTGGAGTCGCATTCATTTTTCAGTCAGTTCTATTCACCTAAATTTTCAGTCAGTAAGCAATACAATAAGAAAAAACTAAAGATAAAGATTATTTCACGAAAATATTCAGTCAGTGGTCATGGAACCACTGGGAAAATTCGATATCATCAAGACAAAACAGAAAAGTACTTGTACAAAAATAAATTTTAATAGACTTACGGTTTCCAAAACATTCATAATAAAAGCTATTCATCTCGAAAAACGTAAAGTCATCAACATTTGCTTAGAACAAACGCAAGACTACAAAAATGCGCATATTTCTGAAAACACTTAGATTGTTATAAAAACATAAGCAAAATCATTTAAATATACAAAACATAGCATTCCTAGACATTATACTGTTCAACAAATATGTCAAAGAAAATAAAGATGGATAAGATATACGCTGAGGAAACCATCGAGTGACATCGTGCGGCAGGTTAGTGCTGGAGTGGAACCCGAATGGCAAACGACCAGTGGAATCCAAGGGAATAATAATAATATAGACTTTATATTCGTGTTTCTTCCACTCGTTGATGATATTACAAATCTCACTCATGCATCACTTGTAACTGATTTCAGTCTTCCTGGAAATTCTGCGATACTGCAACATTTTGTCTTTTACCAATAGTCAATTAGGCGCTAATAAAAGACCCGTAAATGTTCCCTATTGCATAAACGTAAAATTTGTTTGCTCTCATCCTAGTGTCAGCACTACGGATTAAGTATCTTTTGCTCCTTACACACACCTTAACATAATCAAATGCCGTCGAACGAATATGTGAGTCATAGGATACCTCGCTTAATACAGATCATGAATGACCATTTCGCTTTAATATGTCAGTTAAAGGAAAATATTGCATCATACATTCCCACGGATATAGTTCAGCATAGGTTTCTATACTTTTAAAAATTCCACGTCAAAGTGCAGACAAGTGATTACAAAGAAACTACATGTAAACTGTTTCTGTTGTGTCCCTTAAAAAGCCTCAGCAAATTATAGCGCAAAATATCTGTTTGGTTATGATGGGACAGCAGATCAAGAATAACTGAATTCTTTCGGTTTTTCATTGGACGCCAATCCTGGGTGTCTTGTATTTTAGGGTTACTTAACGCATCACATTCGGATTAGTTCAAAATAAAGAAGCCTTCTGTTTAAATATATTTATATGCGAAAGTCATTTCATTTCGTGCCTTTTCACTATATTGTTGAAATCAGTGAACAAGAAGTGCTCTGTCTAAGTTTCATGGTTGCTTATGCTCATTTTCGTACATTAATACAAGTTCGATTAGACATTAGTACTCAACTCTGTGTGATATGAAGGTAAAAGTCAAGTTAAAAGTCAGTGCAATAAGCCAATTTAAACCTTTCACTATTTTCAAGATACGTTGAGTTGTCATTTTTCTTGCATTCTAAAATAGCACTCTACACATTTCTACCCGACGGATGTCAGCCTATTGATGGTCATACACAATTTCTCTTTGAATCTTTCAAACGTTCACGTATATCCCTTCACAAATAAATTCTATTCATTCTCAGTATGTGACACTGTGAGTTTTAATTTCTGAAATTCTTTTCAACCACCAAAAAAGAAAAGGAAACAAGTTTCTACATCTACTGTCGTTATGTGAATTTCTGAAAAATCAAAAAACCAAGAAGTTATTATATATAATCCTTCTTCTAACTCAAGTATTCTGAATAATGTCAGTATTTATATATGTATATATTATTTTATAATTCAACAATGCTTATGAAAAGTCTTATTACATAATGAGTTGAGAAGTGATGCCTAGAAAGATAAAGCCAGATTAGTGATGTTAATAGACTATTCTTACTCCGAAATGTATCGTTATTATTTATTCTACCATTCAATGAAAGTCTCCATTGTGATTTTATTATATCGCAGGAGTTATACACGAATGCATATATATATAGTTTCTAAAAAGGAACAGGCACACGCAAACATCAATTTCTGTCAAGTAGAGCAGTAAAACAATATTCAGTGCTACTCGAAACTCGACTACTTAAAACAACCAGTAGTAAGAAAGCTAAACATCCATATTGTTTAAATAAATTTATTACATTATTTCGGTTTTTTAGTTTAAAAATTTTGATTCATCAGATGAGATGTATAAAGCAAAGAGTTGTTGTTCAGTCTTTTGAATATTACACTGTAACATTCATTTTCTACCAATGAATCACGCGAAATCAGTTTTAAACTATTATTATTATTATTTAAAGCTTCATAAAAAAATAATAATTAATTGGTTCAGTCTACTCAGTCATGTTGAGATAATGCAGCCGGTATTCTCAATCGTATTTTATTCAAAAAAAGTCTGCATTCGTAGACAATTATAATTAGCAGGATAATAAACTACGCTGTAGGTGTACGAATGCTTCATACTTTAGCTGATTGTGATTAAGTCTATTTATTTATTTATTTTATTATAGCTTGACTCCACACAGTTTTCTTTTTGGTACAAGTAAGGAATTTTCAGCATGTGAAATTGGTAGCCCAAATTTAGCAGGCCAACCACTGATATCAGATGTGCGTCCGACGGGAATCGAACCCCGGACCATTTGCATGGTTAGCGAGCGTCCTAACCACTGTGCCATCGACGCACACTTTAACCAAAGAAGACAAAACTAATATATACCATCTTTCTGATATAAATATTTTAACGTTCCTTACTTATATCGGTGTACACAGTGCTTTTGCATTTAAGTCAAATTATCAAACAAGGTTTAATTGTTTTTTTTCATTAATTCAAAGTAGAACAAGTGACATCGTGAATTAATATATACATGAAACTTATTTGAAGTGTCTCTATGATTGACTAATTTACCTAAAAAAGTAATATAACGGAAAATTTGGATTTGCGATTTTCAATAATAAAATGTAAACTTTAGAACTTAGAATTAATAAATAATTCAAAACAGTATTTCTATTTTCAATGTTTCAATGAATGTTTCACTTCCGAAAAATAAAGTAAGACGACTTTCCCTCATCAATTAGCTCACTGTCGTCAATATTTCAGAGAAGCCATACCTTTAACCTTGAATCTAACATATCACGTTAATGGCAAGAAAAACATGTCAAATTTAATATAAGCACAGAATCTGTGCACTGTACTGCAGTATAATTCCACCTTAGAATAAATTTATTTAATAAAACTTCAATAAGCTACTTATAATTATATTGCCTTGATATAAATACGAGCGATGAACTGTGCTTAAAATGTCATCAAGAAATAGTAAGGTATTATTGTGTGGCCTTTATCAAGTGAAATTACTTTCTGATTAAGTGCCGAACTTAATTCTGAAGAAATCCTATCTTATAGCATGATTAACCATACAGAAACTCTCTGGGATGATCTAAAAATCTTCCAGAAGAATTTTGAATACGTTTTATACTTTTTAATTACTATCTCTAGAGTTGTTTCTTTCTAACTAAAGCTGGAATAAATTTAAGGTGACAACTGGATACTTTGAATCCAGTTGCGTGACTCTATCTATCATTTGTCATCAGATATCATTCTAAACTTCAAAATAAACAGGTTTTCCGAACAAATACCATGCTTCTTTACAGTTCACCATAGAAAAGGAATCTGAACTAAGTATTCCCTTTCTTGATGTGTGCCTTAGCAGACGTAATGACGGATCTCTCAAAAGATCTATCCTCCGGAAACGTACATGAAACGGACAACTAGCTAAACTTTACAGTTGGGTGCCTATCTCCAGGAAAAGGAACTTAATTCATTCGCTCTGCTCTAGGATAAGGAAAATTTGTAGTTCTGATTGCGTTGACTCGGATCTTGACTTCTTAAAAGCCACCCTCGCAGAAAACGGTTACTCTAACCGATTTATTGACAGCAACATGAAAGATAAGCAGTCTAAACTGGTCACCGACACAGTTCCAAAGAATACCTTATTCATGAACTTGGAATTCAAAGGTGATCAAGCCTCAGATATGCTCAAAAATCGTCTATCTAAATCAGTCAATAAGACGTTCTATGCATCAAAATTACATATGACGTTCACTAGCCACAAGTTGTTCTCTACCTCTGTAAAAGGTAAGCTCCCTCGTCTGGCAGCCTGCTCTTGTGGAGCAAGGTACATTGGCCGTAGTCAGAGGACGCTTTCCATACGGATAAGAGAACATATTCCAGCACGGTTTTACAAGGGAGAAAGAAAGTGTGTACGAAGCTCTATTTTGGAACACCTGATCGACTTCTGTCACTCTGTCAACCCTGACCATGATTTTAAGATCATATATAGAATCCATGCTAACTTCCTGCGTTTTCTTCGTTACAGACTTCTAAAGACAGCTGAGGCGTTGGCAATTCATGACTTTAAGCCAGACCTTTGTGTACAAAAGAAGTATGTACAATCCCTACTTCTGCCTTGGCCGTAGAGGGATAGACATTTATTTATTTTGTTTATTTAGTTATTCTATGTACTTTTCCCTTATTACTACGATTATTATTATTATTATTACTATTCTCACTCTGAATCTTTTTCACTTGACCCACTTGATATTTTAAACCCAAAATTATTAATTTTTATATTTTTATTTTTACAATATTGAATTCTATCCTATCAAATTTCACACCATGTTATGCAACATTTTATATTCGTCTACTAATCTTATAATTATGTACCCCTTTTTCAAAATCTATACACCTTATGTATTATTCTATATACGACATTAATTATTTTGCCACTTGACATTAAACTATGATTATGATCACAAATATTTTAACTGCATTTCATACTATTATTATTTCATGTATTCACACCTTTGACCTAATTTCCTCACCGGATATAATATTTATTAAAAAAATCATATATATACGATTGTACAGCTTGATAATAAATTCGTTGAAAAGAGTCTCTTCGCTGAATATTGTGTTCTTAATGCTACAATGGGAATTATCATATTTCAATGTTGTGTAAATATTGCGAAAATACTGCATATTCACTCAGGAACAGCATTCCTACTTTATACTTGTTGAGTGACCAAAATAATATTTATGAGTATATTTCGTAAGCAAATACTTAGTATTAGCTGAATATTTAGCACTAATACCAGTTAACTCACAAACATGTTTTGATGCATTTTCGTGAATTTTCTTGCGGTTATTAAGCTGGATAAAACTTCAGTGGTAACAACCCTTTCAGTAAAATCTGTCTGAAAGTTGAAACGGCTTATTAATTTGTTTAACTGGATATATCACACAGTAAAACAGTATTGCTTTTTGGATGTCGTTTTGAACACGGTTTATTGTTTATAATCATATCAACTATAATTACATAACTTCGAAACTTGATATTTATAGTTCGCTTTCTTCTTTTCGAATTGTTGCCAGGGTTTTACAATTTTCCAAATGTCCGGGATAATTGCTGAGTCATTCCATTTGCAGGTTTTCTCAGATGATTCAATAAATAAAGCTTCATTTTTCAATCTCTCCCTCCACCCTGTTACATTAGCCTTTAAAACTGTTGTTTATCCCATCCTATTGGATGGTTGTATGTGGCTGCATTGTAATGCCATGGGTGAGCTATTTTCTAAATTCCTTATATTTTTAGGTCAACTGATTTAGATTTCGCCAGGTGTTTGTGCTCTCCTAATCTAACTGACTCTAACCTACTGCACTGGTCAATGCATTTGATGCGGTAGTCATTCCGGGGTTTTAGACAAGCTAAATAATACTGCTTAATGGACTCCACAAGATCCTTAAGCCAGCATAATTTGTTTCCAAGGTTAGGGTTTGAATGCCACTTTTATTCTCTCCTCTTAAAAATTCTACTAAGGGTTTCAGGGGTTCCGTCTGTGTATGGCAGGCCTGTTGATGTTTTAAATTCCCTATTTTCACCGCTTTCATCCTTTTAAGGTATTTTTACCATTTATGCCATCCCTTTAATTTCTGGCTCTATTTTTACAATCTCCCATATACTCCCTGATTAATTTATCAGAGTAATTATTAAGTGCCAAAGCCTGTCAGATAAGTTTTACTTCCTGCTATAAATTTTTTTGGTACTATATAGTTTTTTCACCCTATCACTTAAACACTTCACCAATCCTATTTTTATTGGCGTAGGGTGGGATGATCGGGAATCCAAATATCGGTTTGTATGTATGTGTTTTCGGCAAACATTGGTGTTTAAATTCCCATCCTGCTTCATTTTTATGACACAGTCGAACATTAGAAGCTTTCATTCATAACTTTCCAACGCATTAGTGAATTGATTCTACACTCAAGTTGATGTGTTCAAAAAACCTTATCTCATGATTTCGCTACCATGAATTTTTTCTCTACATACCTCCATTATACTCTGGAATAAATAAATCTGCCACTGTTGGGAGTGTTGATGATCCCGTGGTAACTCCCTTATTTTGTGTATTTTTCTTTTGAGCTTAAATACTGTAAGCATCAGGCATAGCTACATTCATTGCACGATGTCTTCTGGTACTTTGGTACTTTGGTTCTAAGTCCAATTTATTAGTCACAAAATAGTTCTTTCCTGACAGATTCTGTAGCAGTTTTTATTGGTAGTGTTTAACTTTCTATCTTATTGCCCTTCAAAATACATCCTCCATTAAAATTTCTACTTTCGAACTTGAACAGGGTTCAGCATTCTATTTCTTCAAATTGTATTTGTGTTTCTCAAAGACACTGTATTGATTAAGTGCCTCCATTCGCCTAAAGAAACCTAGTTTCGTCTGCTGTAAGAGTGTTCATCTGGTCGGCTTACAGTAAGAATACATTTAAAACTATCATTTCGTAAAATAAGTATGCTCAAAAATGTTTTTATTGAATTCTACTTTTGAAGATAAGCCCACAAAACTTCACACATAACAACATGCATTCAACAAGGTTTAGAAAATCACATCACTCGAAATGATATAGGCCTTGTTCAAAGTTAGATCTGAAATCTGTTCATATTTGTTACCAGTCTTTATTTTACTTGTTTCTATAAGGCTTTTAAACAGATAAAGTCATGAAAACAAGTCTACCTTTAAGCATACTAATATATATACATATATCAAATCTAAACATATTTTAAAGGTGGGCTTACTACTAGACAGTTTAGCCAACGCGTCACTGAACATGTCCCATCGTGGTTTGGCAAAAAAGGACAAAAACAATCCAGAACTCCATTTTATCACATTTAGTTGATAGTGATCATGTAGTGGCAAAAACAAAGACATTCAGCGTATTTCATCACATCCCACCGAATCTTTTCATTAGACATCGGATTCGTCTACTGCACACAGCTGAGGCGATAGACATTCAAACTAGTAAGCCTAAACCATGCATTCAAGAGAAGTTCGTACAGTCATTATCCCTCCCTCGGCCTATTTAGACCTAACCAACTGACGACTTCTCCACCACCGACCCCTCACTTACATTTCTAACCCCCCCACCCTCTTATCATCCTTTCATCTTATCACATCTTCATTAAAACGTATTTTATTTACTTCCCTTACAATCCAGCATTACTTAATCGGTCCATTTGTTTTTCATAGCCTTTATCGACTACCTCTACCTGAACATTCGTTTGTTTAATCATGCTGGTTTTCGTTATTCGTGTTATCACAGATCGCCTCACTGTTTTCATCCTTGTTATTGATAGAACTATTATTATAATCATTATTATTATCATTATTATTATCATCATCATCAGTACTATCATTATGACCAACTGCACAACTGATATGCACAATCTTACTATCCCATTGACAAAACACCGTGATTAGTTTATATTTGAATTTTAATTTGTAAAGTTATGTATATGATGCGATCTAGCTGAAAACAATACTGTTCGCTTAAATGTGTTGTCCTAAAAGAATAAATGAGAGTTATGTCTTAATAATCTCATTTAAACAGTGGCTATAAGGTTAATTTTTATTGCAGCGTTTCATTACAACAGATTCGCTTTTCCACTTTTCAGCAAAC
>OX235279.1:76127757-76150365 GCA_944472155.2 Trichobilharzia szidati | reverse complement strand
TTGACTCCACACCGTTTTCAATTTGTTCCAGTGCTTTTCGACGATGACCTCTTCGCCAGTGTTGATTTGTGTCTCGGCTATTTCCCTTATGTTTGCAATGAAGATGTCCTTTGTAGCCTGGTCCTTCAGCTTTTGAGTGTTGAACTTGGCTTGTGGTCTATCTGCAGCTCCTGTTTCCCTGAAAGCTTTTAATTTGATTTGGATTGTCCCTTGTACGAGGTAGTGGTCTGAGCCAACGTCTGCTCCTCTTCTTGCTCTTGTGTCCAGTAGGCTGCGTCTCCACTTCCTCGATATTGTGATAAAGTCAATTTGGTTTTTGGTTCGCCCGTCTGGTGACACCCATGTAGCCTTGTGGATATCTCTGTGCTTGTAAACACTGCCACCAATCACTAGTTCGTTGAAGGCGCAGAAGTCGGCGAAGAGTTCTCCGTTTTCATTCATTTCTCAAAGAGCTTCTCTACCCATGATGAGTTCTCTTCCTGTATTGTCTGGTCCCAGTTTGGCGTTCATATCTCCCATTAGTATTTTAATGTCGCCAGCTGGAGTATTGTCTATTGCTGCCTGTAGTTGTCTGTAAAATTCTTCTTTCGTTTCGAGGTCTGCGTTGTTGGTGGGTGCATAACATTGGATTATTGACACTTTTCTTCCTTTGGAGTTGAATCTGGCGGTATACACAGTGGAATAAATCATCTTTGCCATCGCATTAACTTTGATAACTTCATAACATTTGGATGTATAATTACTGATATTTCTGCTAAAAGTACCTCCGGACCTGGCGGCACAGCGACTGCTATCCCAGTTCACCCTGATACTCAGGCAGCTGTAGCAGCTGGCTGTTATGCAACACCTCAATTCCAGTTCTCTGTACTCAAGCTGCAGCATTGTCTACAGGTGTGCAAACACTCTTACAATGGTCTGCAACTCCCTTTACTCAAGCCGGTCCTACAGCTGTTCAATTACAACAGTTTGCCCAATCACCTCAACAGCAACAGATTCAAGCACAAGCTCATCAGTTACAACCAGCTCAACAGCAAACTTATATCCAACAACATCAGCAACAAGCAACAATGATGGCAACTGACGTCTCTGTCAGTGGTCAACCTTGTACTGTAGCTGCATGCTCCTATGCTACTCCCCAGTTTATCACCCTGGCACCAGGAGCTCCATTAAAGGTCATGACTGTTGGTCCTAACGGTCAATTGATTCAAACCACTGGTTTACCACAGTTTATGCCAACTGCTTCTGTTGGAATGGCTATCAATCAACCAACTTCTACTCTCCAACCTCAGCAAACATCAATTCAAGTTACTCCTCAACGCCGAGTAACAACACCCCAGCAACAATAACAACATACTGACGGACGTTCACTTTCAACCGTATCAACAGCAGCAACTACTGCTGCACTCTTCTCTGGCACAGCCATCTCTTCTTGTACAATTCCACTTGTACAACCAGCTTTCATGGAAACAGAGGTAACTGAATGTTTACCCAAGTCATTTCCATACTTTATTACTATACTATTAACTGCATGTAAGATATAAATCTATTCTGTAACTCCTTACAATAACAACCCCATTATTATTCTAATAATTTTTCTGGATTTATTGTTACATTTTGCACAACTTTATAAACATTTTGGTTCGTTTCGAAGTTGTTAACATTTTCGCATATATACAGTTATATTATCAAACCTCAAAAACTTAAAATCCTCAATTCGGTTTTCATACCAGAAACTCGTATATATTTCTTCTGTAATTGTAATTTACAATATCATTCCGAATACAGGTGAACTTCATTTACCTGCATTCTACGGAGGGGCTATTGTAGTGACCCGTTTTATTACTCATCATCGCAGTATACTTTCACTATGTAATTGTACTTTGATTTGTTTATTACTCTAAATCTTGCATGTTAACAATTGATACTTTTGTACTCGCTCGATTTTTGAATTGTTGATTGCTGCAATAATACACTATCGTATTCCTTCGCAAGTGCCTTTTGAATTACGTTGCGGATGTCAAGTAATCGCAACGTTAGGTCACAATTATAAACGCGAAGAAATACTAGAAGATACGTGTACTCTAATTCAGTCAAAATTTAGCAGCAACACAGCTGAGAATTCTGTACATTAGATGGAAACTGTTCAGAATAAAACTATTATTATTATTATTACTAAAAGGATGGAGGTGATGAAGATAACCAGCCAACAACAACAAGCACCAATTATTATCAACGGAATAAACTTGAAAGAGGTCACTCCCTTCACTTACGTAGACAGCATCATTTCAACTACAGGTGAAGGCACGGATAAGGATGTCAAAACCAGAATCTGAAAGGCAACAAAGACTTCCATAACTCTGAAGTCAGTTTCGAAATCTTCTGCACTCAGCACAAAGAACAAGATTCGGAATTTCAACACCAATGTTAACTCAGTCAGTTAGTCTATATGGGTCAAAAACGTGGTGTATCACAAAAGGCATTTACAACAGGTTGCAGATTTTTATCAACAGTTGTCTTCCCTCCATATTGAAGATCAAATGGCCGGCCAGCAAGAAATGGCAAAAAGAAACTCTCGGAAAGAACCAGTCAACAACCTACTGTTCAAGAAATATTCCTAGGAAGATGGAGGTGGGTCAGATATACTCTAAGGAGGCCGTCAATTGACATCAAGTCCCAAGCCCTTTCAGAAGCTGATGGTATTGACGTTCGCGAATTGTACGGAGTATACTAACGCAAGATCTAATACCCACAACTTCTATAGTATTCATTCCTCGTGGACCAAAGGCTAAGCAAAAGACACTATTCGATCGTCCAAACTACGAGATATATTTCGGGACCAAATCGGAGTGCGGGATGATTGCATAGCTGGCTAGTGATCGTGCACGCACGTGACACGACGGAGTACCAAATGGCAAGGATGCTTGACCGGAAGCCTTCAGCTAAACCAGTCGACTTAAACAGTGAGGGTCAGCATCCAATGTTCAGTGATGACCGCTGCACCCTCGAGTAGAACTTGAATGGGAGACCACGAGTTGGGCGTCCGAGGGTGACATGGAAGAGACGAGAGACTATGGGCGATCATGAGGCCAGATGAAGAGGACTGCAGAGAACAGGATGAAATGGAGATGTGCTATTGAAGCCCTATGTCCCACTCGGAACCCGAAAGAACTATAAGAATAATAATATGATCATTACAGTTACATATGTTTAGAGGTGCATTTTCTAACGATAGTATAATGGGACTATCGGATATACAATTGCAACACAAGGTTGCAACCATGCTCTTGTTCATCGAAAATCTGAGATTTCGCAACATGTTTTAATCAAGAGAGATAAAACAATTCATCTCTGAAGGAGAACTGGATGTGCTTCAGTTGAATTGTCAAGTTTCTTTGATCCCTTACAGAAACTATCGGAATGGAATTGGAATCCTCAGATTGTCACCTGGAGAAACAGTCATCTTCTCCAGTCAGCTTGATAGCACGTGCCAGCAAAATGACACTGGCAGTCATCATACCACTGAGGCATCGGAGGCTCTGACACAGTTGGAACCAATCTCCTCTAGGAATATAATAATAATAATAATAATTTACTTTATTCCAAAAACAGTACTTATAATACAGAATGGAATTCTCAGCATTTGTCACAATATTGCATCTGATTTACTCAAAGTGTATATAAAATTAAAAATTTAAAACAAAAATTAATCAGAGAAATTTGTCCACATTAACGACATAATTATTAGATATAGTAATAATAATAATAGTAATAATAATAATAAATACTAATAACAGTGAGTTTGTTTCAAACGGTATTGTCAATTCAGTTTGGAAACTTTAGCATGTTATAGATTATTGGGTCTAATGTTCTGTTGCTATAGTATAGTGAGGTGAAATACAAAGTTAACAGTCATAATACAGCTTAAAATTATGTCCACAGTTGTGAAAAATAAAATAAACAAAACGAAAAAATTGAGAGGATTATAAATATAAGAAATACAATAACAATAAAGTATGATGCTTTAAGGTTGAAGGAAATGGTCTATTTAGTGGAGCTAAGAAGGTTAGTTAGTTCATTTCTGACACTATTTTCATCACATAGAGTACGTGCTATCAGAAAGGGCCGAGATTTACGATGGTATCATGTCACGCTTCTGCTCAGTTAAAAAAACTTTCATTATAGAAAAAATCCCCATTTAGACATTTAGAAAACAGAAAGATTGAGCGAAGAAATATTTACTTTTCAATTAGATCCTCATCTCTGACTCTACTCTAATATACATAGCATTTATATTACAATACACATCAGTTATTTTAGCAATCAAGTGGCGATATGTTTATTAACAATAATTAGTCAGTATCAAAATGTCAATGGGTTGATAATAAACGAAGAAAATCAATACACATTTAAAAGGTAGAAATGGTTAGAATAAATTAATTTTACAAGGATAACACTTAATTAAAGATGAAGTGGTCAGAAAAAGTAAAATAATTTAGACAATTATAATTTTAATAATTTGAAAGGTTTTGAGGGAGGGGGGCGAAGTAGTCCGATTTATACGTTCATTTAACGATGGCCAAGGTAAGGAAAGTGGCTGTACATATTTCTTCTGAACACAGAGTTTTGGCTTCTTCAGGTGGATTCCTATTGCTTCAGCCATCTGTAGAAGACGAACTCGTAGAGCAAAATTAAGATTAGTAGGAATGTGATAAATAATTTTAAATACAGTATTAACGTCAACCTTATGCTCACTATCTACAAGGTGTGCTAAAATAGAGGTACGAATAGATCTTGTTTGTCCCTTGCTTAACCATGTTGGATGATGTTCGGAAATACGACAGACAATCAACTACAATAAGTAATGGACAAGATCTCAGCCGGATGTCGACATCGGAATTCCAATGGGTGATACAAATGCCAAACTTGGGTTAGACAACACACGAAGAAAATCGATTACAAGTATGGGGAAATGGCGTGAAATGGACGGAAAATCGTTTGCAGACCTCGTTCACTGGCACAAGAATATCCACAAATTAGCGTGTGTTTCATCATATGGACACACTGAAAATCAGGCAGAAATCATCTTCTTAGGAAGCTGTATTGGCAGACTAGTGGAAACGAAGTCGAGGAGAGTTAGATTTAGAACACTGTCTATCACAAGCAACTTTCAAGGAAAAAGTGTAAGTCTTCAAAGAATCTCAAAATAGACTACATTTGAATTTCAGAAGTCGAAAAGTGAGACGAACCTACAAAGTGTGTCATCAAGTAAATCATCGGAAAAAAAGGTGCAGACATTAAGCCACATCACCTAGAAGACTTGCATGGAATAACACTAGAACTCTCTTAAGGTATCTCGAAGGAAACCTGCATAGCTGTCTTAGGAAGAGAGAATAAACGAGACAAGGGATGGATATTTACGAAAGGAGGGACTGAGTTCAACTCACAGATTACTGATCAAAGGAGTGACGAGAAGTTTTAGGAAAGACAAGGGACACATTTACGATACACTGGCTACCGAAGAAGGACAGCCTGCAGATGAAACAGGAATCAGAACATTATTTCAGATAACCAGATCATTATCCGGGAAGGGATCAACACAGGTGAAACCAGCAGGAGATAGTGAAGGGGATCTAAACACTAGAGGGAAGAAACAATAAGGTAATCGCTTCAGAATGCTGTTGAATAGACCACTGTTTGCGACTTGTCGATAAATACCACCAATGGCCTGCGATTGAACACCAGTCCTCCAACAAAGCAGTAGTCTAGAATCAAATCCCGTTTGAACCGAAATTGACCAAATCCTAATAGTAGTAAAACACGACTACCCACTATCACCCTTGAACTTCCTGATTATGGCTGATCAGATCATGTGACAGAGCATAGTGGATAAGGAAGCGAGCGCACGCTGGACTGATGGAAAGACACTAGAAGATATGTATTTCGCGGAAAATTTATATCTGATGTCACAAGTCGGCAATCTATGGAATAAAAGTATCAGGTTGGCAGAATAGACTGAGAAGACAATACCTCAGTTAAACATAGAGAAGAAAGAGGTGATGAAGAAATCTATCAACCACGAAGACCAGTCCCCACCACTGGGAACAATTTAAAGGAGGTTAAGCGTTTCTCTTATCTGGTCAGATGGCAACTCTTCGACCACAGACAGGTAACAGCGAATCTGGAGACCGACCGAAAGCTGCTACCTTGACGTGGTGGTCGGGCTTGAACACCGCAATGACCCAACAAGCTATACTGGCTGGAACTTATGTTCCTGCAGGTCCTACCATGCCAGAAAGGTTGTTTGGATTGCGGTTAGACTAAAAGCAGTTACCAATCCAATCCTATGACTTCAAACAAATCACAAAATATCATGCCGGATCGGTCGGGGCCCGGATTAACAACGACCGCGCTTTCTGCTGCCGTGTCACAGGGCAGAAGTGATAAATACGCTACTGAGACACACCAAATGAAAACAACAAACAAAAACAGGCCGTGTGTGACCTGCCTCAAGCAGTTGTCCCCTGGGCTCTGCGGTCACGCAACCAACTTCCACGGTGTGGGCAGCCGGAAGTAACAATCGCCCTCACAATCCTAAGTGCACGCGAAACCCCTCTAATCCAGCACAGAAGCAGCAGGAAACCGAGACGGGAGCTCATTGCACTTAATACGAAACAACACCTGAATTTTCACTACCAATATCAATTCAGTATTTTCACATATATATATTTAATCCTGTTTATGCAGGAACATACCAATTGTACAGGCATGGATAAGTTATTATATATTATATACATGCATCCAGATGTTTGGCATGCACTACAAAAAACATTTACAATAGGTGGCAGACATCCACCAGCAGCTGCCTTAGCTTGATTACTGAGATCAAAGGGTAATAAATAGTATGGAAAATAGAAATCTGGCAGTCAGGAAACCGGCAAAGAACTTACTGCACAAGTAAAAGATTTGCAGAGGAAAATGTAGACGGACTGAACATACGCCAAGTAGGCACTTTAGATACATCCAGCTCCAGGCCCTAGAGTGGAGCCCGAATGGGTAGCGACGAGTTGAGCATCCAAGTACAGATCATATGCAGAGGGAATGAAGATTCATAAAAAGTCAGAACCAGCTGTGATGATAGCAAAGAAGAAAGTGCAATGAAGATGTGCTTCTAAGGCTCCATGTGATTTCCACACAGATACGAAAGCACATCCCAGCATGGTTTTACAAGAAAGAAAGGAAGGGTGTGTGAAGAACTGTTCTAGAAACATTTATCGGCTTCTGCCACTCTACTAACCTCCATCTATTGACTTCATGTTAACCTGCTGTGCTTTCTTCGTTCCCAGCTTCCAAAGGCAGTGAAGGCCTTGGCTATTCATGAATGTAAGTCAAACTTCTTTGTATAAAAGCAGTATGTACAGCTTCTATTTCTACCTTCGCCGTAGAGGGATAAACATTAATTTATTTTTCGTTTTGATTATTTATTCTCTGTATCATCCCCTGATTAATACTATTATTGTTATTACTATAATCACTCTGATCAGTTTCCGATACCATTTCACTTGTTCCATTTATTATTTTTAATCACTTTAATTCTTGCAATGTTAAATTCTACCTTATCAAACTTCTTATAATGTTACCAAATATTTTAATTGACAAATATTCCTATCAGTTTTAGATAATTTTACAAGATCTATGCATTCTATGAACTATACTGTATCGTTTGTTTCTTCAATTGATAGTGAATTATGATTATAATCATAAACATTTTATCGCATTCCACACTGTTATTATTATTCTAAGCGTTTACCCCTTTTTTCGAATATCCTCAGAGGATCATATCATTCTTTCGGGTTCCGAGTGGGACATAGGGCTTCAATAGTACATCTCCATTTCATCCTGTTCTCTGCAGTCCTCTTCATCTGGCCTCATGATCGCCCATAGTCTCTCGTCTCTTCCATGTCACCCTCGGACGCCCAACTCGTGGTCTCCCATTCAAGTTCTACTCGAGGGTGTAGCGGTCATCACTGAACATTGGATGCTGACCCTCACTGTTTAAGTCGACTGGTTTAGCTGAAGGCTTCCGGTCAAGCATCCTTGCCATTTGGTACTCCGTCGTGTCACGTGCGTGCACGATCACTAGCCAGCTATGCAATCATCCCGCACTCCGATTTGGTCCCGAAATATATCTCGTAGTTTGGACGATCGAATAGTGTCTTTTGCTTAGCCTTTGGTCCACGAGGAATGAATACTATAGAAGTTGTGGGTATTAGATCTTGCGTTAGTATACTCCGTACAATTCGCGAACGTCAATACCGTCAGTCTCTAAAATGATGAGCCCAATCGCTCACTTAATCTTTGGTAAATACGCAGACAAATTCGATGAGTTCGTTCCTTTTTGTATTTGCTCCTGTAGTGTTTTTAAACTGTATATATTCTGCTATGAGTGATGAAACTCCTAAGGTCAGTCGCATTCCCTCAACTGCCAAAACCATTCAGCTCGTACTATATTGGCCAGATAATGCTGAAACGTAGTTTCAGACAGCTGAGTCTGATTTTTGTGAGCATGGGATAACCGATCAACGTTCACAGTTCTTCGCAGCTATTCACGCCTTACCACGGGAATTCAGCAAATGCGTAACTCTACAGATGTCTAGCCCAGAGGTAAGTAACTCGCACGAGCTGCTCAAAGCATCCCTCCTCAGGAGAAATGTTCTCACGGATTGATAGCGTCTGGACGAATTATTTCGTAACATCGATTTAGGGGACCAGTCAGCCGTGAGCATGCTAACAAGAATGAGAAAGGTTATTGGCCAAAGTCAGTTCGATGAAGGACTTTTCAGAGAACTCTTCTTATCCAAACTGCCACAGTCAGTACAGACTGTGCTGGTGACACTTCAGGGTGTTCTTATGGATAACTTAGCTGTTTCTGCAGATAAAATTTTAGAAATAACCAAACGGCCAGTTAGTGAAATATGCTCAGTTGCCAAACAGACTTCGAGTAGGGATGCTGCAGTGATAGAGTTATGCAACTCCATCCAGCAGATGCTTAGGTTAAACGTGCCTTGTAATTTCTCCTACCGTCGTCCTAAATCCCCTCAACGGCGAAACTCATGTGGTCGATCTAAGTTCAAGCCACGTTCACTGAGAAACCCTGACTGGTGTTGGTATCACAACACCTATGGCCAGGAAGCGAAATGTTGTCGTAAACCTTGTAATTTCGGCAACGTCTCAAAGACTGTGGGAAACTACCCCACCGGCACGCGTTGGCGGAAAACGCCGCCGGTGGCACTATTCTTCTTCTTTACATCCATTATGTGGTCAGCCAGACCCGATATTTAGTCGACATAGGCGCAGAATTCAGCATCCTTCCTGCTGCAGCAGCAGATCGACGGAAGGAACCTACCTTCAACTTTCAGGCTGCAAATGGAAAACCAATTGCAACATTTGGTAGGAAATACGTCTATCTGAACGTAGATTTACGTAAATCTACTCAGTGGATTTTCCTCCTCGCTGACGTCACAATGCCCATCATTGGCACGGACTTACTTAGTCATCATGATTTACTCGTAGACGTCCACCGAAAACGACTGATTGAAAACACTACTAGTCTGTCTATCAAAGGCATCACCTACATAGGCCCCAGCTTGTCACTCGTTAAGATGAAGGCATTCCTTGATCTGACTTTTCAACCAATTGTTGATAAATATCCATAACTTAATTGCCCGTCTAACGATCTACCGTGCATAACCAGCAATGTTATGCACCACATCATAACCTCAGGACAGTCCGTGCCATCTGAAGCACGACGACTTGCTCCTGACAAACTTTGACTCGCTAGAAATGAATCCGACCATACGCTCCCCCTTGTCATCATCCAGCCATCGAATAGCCCATGAGCGTCCCGACTACATATTGTATCGAAAAAAGATAGCAACGGTTGGCGACCCACTGGTGATTACCGGCGAGTGAACTCCACAACAACCCCTGATTGCTATCCATTGCCTCACATACACGACTTGACGGCAATATTATCTGGCGCAACTATGTTCTCTAAAATCGACTTGGTTAAAGCGTATAACCAAATCCCGATGGCGTCAGAAGATATTCCGAAAATGGCTATCATTACGCCTTTCGGACTTTTTGAATTTATGCGTACGCTATTCAGTCTCCGGAATGCAACACAAACATTCCAACGCTTCATCGACGAAGTATTTCGCGGTCTCGACTTTGCACACGCATACTTAGATGACTGCCTCATTGCCAGTCCCGACAAGGAAACTCAACTTAGACATCTGAACGTGGCATTTGAAAGGTTACGCCAACATGGTGGTACCATCAAAATTCAAAAGTGTCGAATAGGCCTTGACTCACTCGACTTTCCGGGCCACAATATTGACTGCAAAGGCATTCGCTCACTGGCTACTAAAGTCGATGCGATACTGAACTTTCCAGTGCCACAGACAGTGAGAAGTCTGTGTACTTTTAACGACTCGGTAAGTTATTACCGATGGCTTATTTCCAACTGTGCTTCTCTGATTCAACCATTGGCAGGCTTTCTTCGAGGGAATTACAAGTCCATCGAACTTGACGCGTCTGCTCGAAATGCTTTCACTCAGGTTAAAAAGCTATTGCGGATGCCACACTTCTAATGTATCAGGATCAAACGGCACCATTAAGTATATTGGTTGCTGCATCAGACACTGCAATCGGTGCAGTCCAGCAACAACTAGATAACAGAGAGTGGCAACCACTCGCCTTTTTCTCGAGGCGCCTTCAATTAGCAGAAACGAAGTACAGCACATTCGGAAGAGATTTTCTGGCTATGTACTGTGCTATACGTCACTTTTGACATTCAGTGGAAGGTCGTGAATTCATAATTTTCACCGACCACAAACCTTTGACGTACTCTCTGGACTCAACTTCAGATAAGTATTCACCTAGAGAATCACGACAACTGGACTGCGTTTCACAGTTTACATTGGATATTCGCCGTGTATCCGGAGTGAGCAACACTGTGGCAGATGCCTTGTTGCGCGTGTGTTCCCTCACCCAAATCGATGGCATAGATCTTGTGAAACTGGCTCGTCTTCGAAAAGAAGATACCGAGCTTCAGCATGAGTTGTCGAAAACAACTCTACAATTAGCCGAGGAAACCTTAGGTATGGTAAAGGATACTATTCTCTGCGACGTTTCCAGTAGTACCCCTTGCCCCATGGTGCCTAAAAGTTATCGCCGTAACATCTTCAATACATTGCATAGCTTATCCCACCCAGGTATTCGAACTACTGTCAAGCTCGTAAATAGTCGGTTTCGTTGGCCGGGTATTAATAAGAAAGTAGGGGAATAGCCACACACGTGCTTAGCTTGTCAAAAGTTCAAGGTAGTGAGACACACCAAAAGCCCCCTTGGCAACTTTCTTACTCCTGGTGCTCGTTTCGAACAGGTTCATATAGATTTGGTTGGACTCCTTCCAGAATCTCATGGATATACCTATATGTTAACCTGCATCGACTATTTCACACGATGGCCTGAAGCAGTACCCCTCAAAGATGTATCTGCTGACACGGCCGCACGCGTCTTTGTAGAAAGATGGATCGCAAAGTTTGGATGCCTATCTTCCATAACAGCTGATCGCGGGCGGCGATTCGAAAGCGGCTTATTCTTCGCCCTGACTAAAGTCATAGGTTGCATGCGTTTTAGAACAACAGCCTACCATCGTCAAGCTAATGGTATGGTAGAACGTCTGCACCGACAGTTGAATGCTGGGTTATCAGCTGCAAACAACACCCATTGGACTGAATCACTTCCGTTAGTTCTCCTAGGGATACGAAACGCCTTAAAAGGCGATGCTGGTTGTACTACGGCTGAGCTAGTATATGGCACGACACTACGACTGCCAGATGAGTTTGTTTCTCCCTCGAGCTTCCCCCCAGCGGTAGATCACTCCTCGTACGTCAGCAGGCTTACAAACGCAATGCTCCCCTTCGACCACAGTCCATTGATGTCTTCGTTCACCCTGTTTAAAAACTTCTTCACATGTATGTGTTCGTCGTGACTCTGTGCGTCGCCCCCTAGAACCCCCGTATGACGGACCCTATAGGGTCATTAAACGTATAGATAAATTCTTTGTCTTAGACAGAAAAGTCCATGAAGACACCGTCAGCATTGACCGTCTGAAACCGGCTTACATGGAAAGCAATCCTATTAGTCTAGAGCTGAACGTTCCAAATAATCCACAAGTAATTGAATATCCTTTAGTCCTCGAAGAACTCCCTAGCACGGCGAAAGCCACCGAACCTTCTGTCGAGCCCTCTAAGAGAACGCGTTCTGGACGTCACGTAGGATTACTCAGAATGCCCTCACACCCAACTCCATTATGGATAATGGAGTTATGCTCTTCCACAGTGCCCAAGTTTTATACTTACATCAATTATACCTTCACACCTATATCACATAACTGAGTGGTGCGATTCACCCAACTCATTCGTTTGTGGTATTAATCATTATTTCTTCTTTTCAGACACATCAACATTTTTTTATGTAGCATCACTAAACACAAGTAAAAGATTTTTTCTATAACCGTACATTATGCATGCACTTAAAAAATTAGATGTATACTTTTTCCGATGTTTTAAACTTTACATTATTTTACTGTATCGAAGATGCACATCATTGTTTTAAAACGCTGATTTGGTACATTTTCCTCGACAAGTTTCTTAGCATTCTTGTTTTCTTTTCCAGGTGCGACGGGCACTGGACAAGAAACAAACGAAGCACGAGATCCAACGAACAACATCAAGGAAGCTATGTACAAACACCCTATTAGCATAGGCAGACAGACTAGTAGGCACTCCACCAAGTCACTCGGAAGTTTTTTTCCCCCTAAGGGAACCATCGAGATTTTTACTTCCGACTGGTTCAGTCTTAACGTCCTCACAATCCCACTAGTAGGGGAGTGAGCAGTAGCGGTAAATAATTCCCCAAAATTATTGAACACAGCAGTCATCACTGAACATTGGATGCTGACCACCACTGTTTAAGTCGACTTGTTTAGCTGAAGGCTTCCGGTCAAGCATCTATGCCATTTGGTACTCCGTGGTGTCAGGTTCGGGCACGATCGCACAAGCGATAAATCCCTTCTTTTTCTGTATCCCCATAGTGGTATGTATCATTATGGTCATTTTTATTGTCACATTTTTTTTATTTTTATCATCAGTTGCAGTGACAGCAACAGTCCCGGTAGTCTCTCCGGGGAGCCGTGTGGTGGCCGTAAAATATCAAATTATACATTCACTGTAAAATAGTAGAAATAGTGAATTCACATAAAATCGTGGTTGTTACGTGATATCGAACAAGGACACTACCTAGTTGCGCGCGCAATACGGACGACATCCCTTCCGTCTTCAGCTTCCCATTAACATATGTGCCAACCAACTGTGCCTCGTAAGTGGTTACTGCATCGAAATCGGGATCCTTCGCTCCAATCTACTCTTTTCTCCTCAAGTGTCCTCCAGCCGTTGGCATCTCCTACGTGCAATGAGTATCGTACACCCAAGAAGGAGAAGAACTACTTCATCTCTATCATTCTGTACGTCTATATTCGAGTATTTTGGGATAATTATAACTTTTCAAATAACTACATTTCACGTGTGATTTAATTTACGTGGACTGAATAGCCTTCTAAGTACATAGATGTTTTGTATTCGTTTTTCCCTTTTTGTTTCGCGTATAAACGAACTTAGCCGTATAGTCCATTACACGTTTCACCTGACTCCCGTTCAACTTGACTGCCTGCCTTGAGTGGGATGTCACTTAATGTTCTCCTCAGAGTGTCCAGTTGATTTTAATATGACACTATGCATTAGTTACGTATAAGCTTCTGGAGTGTTTCGCCGGACTGTCAGATTCCCCGGTTGTTTGTCATTTCAGGTCGGTGTGTGTAGCAAAGCAAGTTTGCAGCCCGTTAAGAATGATTTTCATGATACCTGCTGAATTCGTCTGAACCGTATGTGAACCAGTAGGGTTGAGAACCTGAGTTTTGTCCATTGGGTCAAGTGTAGTAGATCTTCTCACTGGTTTCTGAGTGATGGACTCCTTTCTTGACTTCTCGTCTGAGTTTTGGCTAGGTTTGATACCATCATCTATGCCTCAACCTGCATGTGGAAGGGTGGTGCACAGTTCAGGTAAATGAAAGGGGTGGCTTCCTCCAGATTTCTACATTGATGGAAGTTGACTATTGTTGCTGATGGTTATTTATCTTCACCACCTTCAGTACGCTCAGTTGAAGTTTTGTCTTCCTTACTTCTCTTGCCAGCCTTTTGGTTTTCGTCCGGAAATCTTGGGATTTGTGTGACATCAGACATAAATGGTCCTTGAAGTTCAGATCTTCTACGGTCTTCTTATCCATCCGACGTATGCCTTTTTTCTGGCTCCTCATGGTCTGCTGGATGATCCATTTCAGGGATAACATTGGCGATTGTAGTTAGCCTTGCGTTTCTTCGGCCTTCACTTTAAAAGCTTCACTCAACTTTTCATAGTGAATCGCTTAGTGTAAGGCCACATGTGGCTACTGAATGAGGTTTATATGTGTTCAGCACACTGCACCGAGTGATGTTTATGTACTTCCTGAAAATTACTTCCCATTCGACGACGTGGGTCTTTTCAAATTGTATGGTGTTAGGTTAGTGGTTGAGCAAGTGATTTGCTTACCTGAATCTTGTTTGTTCCAGGCTTACTTTGCATACAGGGTATCTTTTCGTATCTCGATGATGACGCGGCTTATTATTTTGTTTTCGGTGGGCAGATGCATGATTCCGCAACAGTCTTTAAACGAGACCAGGTTGGCTTTCTCTTGGGATTTCGACCAGGTGACTCGTTCTCCATTCGGTGGGCACTATTCAGTTCCCGCCAAAGTATTCTAGAATAACGGCGTGAAGACATCAACTGAAGTCTCTGGACGTGCTACTTTTCCCGGTTTTAGCAACTTTTTGCTTTTCAAGACTCCTGCTATTTTCGGTGAATAGGTGTTTACTGGTAGTTTTATTGCTACTAGTGATGCTGCTAAACAAGTCGAAGGTGGTGTTAGAGTCATTTGAAGGGACCAGGCCGTTGTTTACTCTGTTTCTCTTATTCTCTTCACTGACATGCCCTGTGTTGATCTCCTTCTAGAAAGCTCCCTGATCACCTGGTAGAGTGTTGTGAGGGCTCTGTTTCTGTCCCCGGTGTGTCGTAGAGTTGTCATCTATCTTTCGCGGCGCTCTTCTCCACCTCTTTATTCAGTAGGTTATACATCGAACTCAGCTTCTCTTGTCGTTGTCTGTCTTTACACAGTTTTATCTTCTGTTTCACCATCCCTCTTCTCTGTATTGGCTTTCACATCTTCATCGAAAACCATCATTTACCTTGTTTCTTCAATCTTCCGTGAATACTGTGCACGTCTCACTTCACAGCACATTTAGAGAGTTCCAGTAATTGTTCACCCAGGTTCCCTTGGTGATGCTACTTGTTTTCTCGGACTTTGCTCAAACAACCATTTTTTCAGGACTTTGTGTCCATCAGACTGTAGTTTTACTATCTTGAGAGTGAAATAATACGTGTAGGCTGAGGGTGTTGATATTCATGGATAGTACGAAGTATACCAATGCAAGATCTAATACCCACAACCTCTATGGTATTCGTTCTGCGTAGACAAAGACAAGGCAAAACACCAAAATTGGTCATCCAAATTACGGAGTATGTTTCGGGAGCAAATCGGCGTGCAAGATGATTGCTTAACTAGCTAGGGATCGCGCACGAACGAAAGAACTTAACACGACGGCGTGCCGAATGACGTAAGTGCTTGATCGGAGGCTTTCAGCCAAACTGGTTGACTAAAACGGGGGAGGGTCATCATCCAATATTCAGTGATGAATGCTATGGCCAGTAATTCTGGGGAATTACCTACCGCTACAGCTCATTCACTCCCCGACTGGGTTTAGGACCCTAAGACGATACCAGCCGGAAGTAAAATACAATGGTTTTCCCATCGGTAGAACTCTTCTGATCAGCTTGATATGGTGCCTACTGGTCGTTTACCTATGCTAATAGTGTGTCTGTATATCTCTTTGTTTATGTTTTTCCGTTGGATCTCGTGCTTCGTTTGCTTCTTGTCCAGTGCCCATCACACCTGGAAAAGAAAACAAGAATGCTAAGAACCTTGTTGAGGAATATGTACCAAGAATAGGGTTTGAATAACGATATGCATCTACCATAGAGAAAATAATGCGAGAAATAGAGCATAGAAAAGTATTATTTTTGTGGATGTAACATGTAGGGCAATAAGAAAATTGATAGGTCTGTACTGTAGGTGTGTCACTCTTTGTTTGAAAATTTGCGCCAATACTTCTCATTGTAAGCTATCCTTATGTTTTCAGTTAGTAAGCTAGCTAGACGTAACTAATGTATGAGTTCATACACTACTCAATTTTTCTTTTTCTCTCTGCATTATTTATTGCTGTCTTTTATACATTATCTGAAATAAATTCCCTTATTTTTTGCTTCCTTATCCCAATCATGGACCGCTGCATTTCCAAGTGATGAAGCTCCTTCACACTCAATTGTATCTCACTATTGAGTTGATGATTATTGCCTCGACTTCTATCTGTTAATCAGTCTGTTTATATTTTTATGTATCTCAATGATTGTTGTATCTTTTATTTGAGACTTTATTAGATTTCACTGTATGCATTACTACTCCATAAGGAATCGTACTATTTGCTGCTTACATGTAATACTGTGTATCCCGGGTGATACAATAAATACAATGATATGATATCTAAAAAATGGTTACTGTTGCAAATGTTTAGTATTGAGAAAGGTTTATGCGTAATCTTTTCAGGTGAGTTCTTTTTTTAATAATAAAAAGCTTTTAAAGTAGCTTAAAAAAGTTATTCCTGTACAGTTGAATGCTCTGCTACATAGCTTTTCTAAAATTCTTCGATTAACAATACCTTTTATTCTTCTTTCTATCCTGCTTCAGCTGATCAGAGTGTTATTTTTTCACTGGGTTTATAGATTTCGGGAATATGTTATGCTTCTTTTTGGCGTTTTTCAGAATTCGACCACTGATTGACCAGTATTTATCATGTGTTTGTTTTTCAAGTGTCATTTTGTATTATTTCCCAATGTATTAATTATTTTATTATTGGCCAGAAAGAGACAACAATACTGCTTGTACTACTTCTATTTGTTAGTGTTCACAAAGTCTGAAATTCTTCACCACCCGTGCCTCTGAGATGCGTGTTTATCGCTTTTTGCTTCTGACTTACTCTCATTTCGATGACTATGTGTAAAAAGGTTTACCGGTCAAGCACTCAGCATATATGTATATATATGTATATATGTTGCTGGTAACTGATGTTGAAGGCGTTTTCATTTCCAGGGCAAATGTGATGAACTGTGAATAATTGATCGTAGGATTGTTGATATAATTCGATCGATGTTGAATTTTGTATTCTTCTTACAAGATGATGTATGTTTTATGCACAGAATTATTCAGGTACCTATTAGGGTATGTGGAAAACGTGTTGTTTGTTGCCAGTAAATTGTGTGAATTAAGAAGAGAAGGTGTTTTGTTCAGTTGTTGCTACTTTCGTGTCCTCGGATGCATAGATAACTTCTTTTTGTCTCTGATATACCTCTTTATATAACAGACGCTATGCCTAACTTGTACTAGCTTGTTGATCTGTGAAGCTCCTCCTCCAGTGTAGTAGTAGTAGTAGCTAGGGAATATTCGTCTTCTGCACACAGTTAACTGTGATTAGTGGTGTTTTCTACTGTTATTTAACAGTGTAAGCGTTGGTGACCATTATGGTGCAAAAGATTACCAAGGATTCTATCAGAGTAGAGTCTTAATTAACACCATTTAAAATATATGTGATAGTAGTGCATCTAGGTTCTTGTATCTTTCTTTTCTTGGTTTACGAAATTTATTTAATTTCATCTAGACAACGTACGTTTGAGTGTTTCAAATTTCTCATTATTTCTTTGTCTATTCTCACTGATCCAGATAAAGTAGATGGAATTCCAACTAATGGTATTTTATATACTGGTGAAAAACACATTGTATCTCAGATCTCACGGACTCATAATATAATGTGTGTTGCATGTCTCTGTAACCGCTGATTAATCTGTGTTCCGACGAGAAGAATGATGAGTCTTGTGAGCTCTAAGTATAACTATGACCCCCATAAAAGCTGCCTCCAGCATCCCTACTTATTTGAAGACCTTTTTATTGCCTAATTTGGTAACTGTTCACCTGTGAGCAGTTATTACTGCCCATAATACAATTGGAAATGTTGATTTGATGCCTGTATCATCATTGAAATTGTGAACATTTTAGTTTCATAGGAAAAAAGAAATCCAGGGCAAATGAGTAAGTTTCTTTTACTTTATTCAGATTGACTACATCGAGTTTATATTTGTGGATATGAAGTGGCTTATAAGACGGTTTGGCTTGACATTCTATTTGTTATGGCGTGGGAAATATAGGAGCTGCAACTGATCGGTTCATTTAGAGTCATTATGAGTATTCGCCTGGAAGTAATGAATTGCATTGGATTAGTTATTGGTCATCGAAGGTGTTTTAGAGCTGAGACTGCTCTTGCACACGGCATAGGTTAATGATCTGAATATCTTGTTACAAAAATTTTTATGAATAGTAATGGCAAATTACTTGTATATCACCGAGTTTTGATACCTGAGGGAGGAATGATCTATTGTTATGTGATAATGGTGAACTACTCACGCCACCTGCCGTAATTTCTGAGGTCCTGGATTTTGTAATTATTCGAAATTTCGATTGATCTCTCGCAGAAGAGATTTTCCGGAATCAGGATGACTTAAGTGTACTGACCACCTTGTTTGTCACACTACGCAATGCACAAGTTGTTTCTTATTCTTTCATAAGCGTGTGTGTTTGTGTGTATAAAATGACGTTACATGTGTACAGTGGACGAATCTTTGCTACTTAATTATATTTTGATAGGGAACATTACGTCAGAGTTTCTATTACTTCTCTTTGAGGCGATCATTCATTTTCGATCATGACCATGTCAAATAAGGTTACCAAATTACCATTGATATAAGAATAAAACTTGTGCACTGTGGTAGAGTATAATTCCATTATGGGTAAAATTTGTTTTGATAAAGTCTCACAGTGTTATACAGTGATGTTTACTGATGACGTTTCGAGCACAATTTATTGTTCGTCATCATATCAAGGTACTCACACAACTTTCTAACTTCGTTTATATGATTCCATTATTTTCCATCACTTGATTTGATTGGTAGTAGTATTTTCCATATTTCCGGTATGAATGATGAGTCATTCCTATTGTATGTGTTGGGTGTAGACTCGATGAACAAGGATTGAGTAATCAACCTCTCTCTCCACCTACCTAGATTACCTTTTAGAATTTTAAGCCTCCCCCACCCTATTGTGTGTTTAATGCATGCAGTGCAATGTAGTGCTGAGCTTTCTTCTAAATTACTTATCTACTCGGGGTCAACCATTCTTACCGTAGGTAAATTCTTATGTTCTGACAATCTGACTAATCTCGACCTACTAGTTCAACCTATGTAGTTGACTTAACTCATAGTCATTGCAAGGTATTTTGTAAATTATATTATGTTGTCTAATTGGGTCAGCAGGGTGCTTTAACCTACAGAGTTTGTCCCTGAGTGAGTTTGTAGGTTTAAATGCCACCCTAATTCCTGCTTCATCGAAAATCTTACGTAGGGTCTCAGATGTCCCCTCCTTAAATGGTGAAATTGCAGATGCCTTAAATTCTTTCTTATATGCGTTATGATTATTATTTTGCTTATGACCTTTTTGATATTCCTAATGAACTTTATAGAATAGTTATTTAACACCAACGCTTCTTCAATCCGTTTCATTTCATCATTTAGGTCTTTTCTTGTACTACTTAGTGCTGCTGCTCGGTTTGTTAGACACTTAACTAAGCCAGCCTTAACAGTTAACGGATGAGGTGAATTAAAGTCAAAATATGTATTAGGAATGCGTTGGCCTTTTATAAACGCTAGTGTGCAGTTTACCTTCTTCTATTCGTTTTATTTTACAATCTAACATAGCTGATTCTCCTTGTTCATTTTCCGATTCAAATGTGAATATTATTCCGTCTACTAGTGAGTTTATATGTGTGAAGAAAGCAGAGATATGTTCTGTTTTTATACTCTACTACAGGGCCAAAGTTCTATTGTTAGATCATCAATGATTCATAACATCGATTTGCTACACGGATTTAGTTAAGTAAAGCCAAAATGACGCATTCCACATCAAACGATGAATATTTTGAGTTTTGTATGACTCTTTAAATTGCATGCAGGCCAAAAGGCGCTGTTATTGTGACATATCAGGAATATTGAAAAGTATTCATGGAAACCAACGAAAAGGGAACCTCTATGGTAATTGTGACATTAGAAACTAAATGCATTGATCATTTTTGCTTATGAGGGCACGTTGATTGAATCGATAGAGAAAGACTGTTATTCATTCGTGCATAAAGAGTTCTCGTGATATATGTACCCCGCATTATTTTAATACCCCTTTCGAAAGAATTATCAAGACCTATTCTACTAAGAAAATTCTTCTCAGGTTTTTCATTTCTTCTTCCACACAAGTCTTTGACTATATAACTCATCTTTAAATAATGTGAGAGAAAAATACCACAATTATGTTCTTTCCTGTAGGTGGATATATCGCAATGAGATGAGTTCCAATGAATACTTACAAATGATTTTCATCCTCAAGCTTATCACAAACGATAATTTCACCCACTTGTTTACGAAATAACCATTACTGAGAGACTAACAACTGGCATATCGTCAAAAACTACTGTATACTGGCATCAAATGAATACCATGTAATATGGAATAGTATTTTCTCAAGGTGATGATGTCATTTTGCATTTTTGAGGACTAGTCGGTTAAAGTGAATAACTCTAACCCCATCTTGTCTAATTATTCTATAAATAATTACTCACATTTAACACTGAAAGATTTGTCTACTAACATCATTTTTTAGAATTATGTTGCTGATACTCTCTATGTATAGTTCGAAGTCACTATGAAAAGCATGTTCAAACATTTTGTAACTTATAATTTAATTTTGTATAGGGTGTACGCAGTTGACGAGAAACCAGGATATAGGACAAGCTCGAATTATAGTCTGTGCAGAATATTGTCTTCTTCATACTCTGTTAACCTTTATATAAATATGTATGTCAAGTACATATGTGATGAGAATGTTCAAAGCGGGTGGTGTAAATAAATTACATATTTCAGATAGATAAACTACCTCTTCTTATTGAATTTGATTCCAGTTCCCATTTAAACTACCTGAATTACATGCTGTCTAGTTTATTGATTAACTTAAACAATTCATTTGCGTATTTTTTCGTCTGTATGTAGTATTTAGTAGTTTGAACACATCGTATTTGATAAATGTGAGCAGTGATCACAATTCCTTTTAATAATGTGTTTAATTGTCAAAGGACCATCAGTTAGCTAGCTAGCTGGTAAGGCAGAGTGAAGGTCACGATTAAAAATTAAAACTAAAAGCACTGAATTTTATCGAGAGTATCAGTTAATTGGAAAGTGATCTTGTGGAATATGGACGGAGGTATGAGATGGGGAAATTTTCCAATATATAATTCTAAAATGCTGCGACAAAAGTGATTCTAATGAGGATACATGCCTTACAAGACGACTGGAGGAATGTACTGAAGTTACTAGGAAAGAAAGGGAAGAAAACCTTCATTGTTACGTATCCCCTCCCTGTTTGTTAGTCATCTGGATGTGTTTCAGAAGGGGTCACAGACCAACATCCGCAAACATTACAGGATGAAACCTACACAACTGAAGATAGTCCAAGAGAATCTATTTTGAAATGGTTGCAGAACTTGCATCTAGAAGAGAGGAACAATTCTGATGATGAAAGAAAGCTGATACAATCCATCTGATAAGAAAGACGAAAATAAATTGGAAAATTCTAATGGTGATGGTGACAACCGCCCAGTCGAAGACAACTAGGCTTCATCCTCCTCAACGTTTCATGACGAAGCGGAGAGTAATTCGGAAGTACTCGAAGATGGTAATATTACAAGGGGTCGGAATAAAACATTCTCCAAAACCCGGATGTGTGTAGTTAATTTGAACAGACATAGGGGCTGCACATATGGTGACAAATGTCACTATGCTCATTGGCTAGACGAACTGAAATATGTTCCACTCGATCGAAGCTATCAAAACAGAGATCTGTCATAGCTTCCATTATCATAATGAATGCTATGACAGATCTCTGTTTTGTAGCTTCGATCGAGTGGAACATATTTTAGTTCGTCTAGCCAATGAGCATAGTGACATTTGTCACCATATGTGCAGCCCCTATGTCTGTTCAAATTAACTACACACATCCGGGTTTTGGAGAATGTTTTATTCCGACCCCTTGTAATATTACCATCTTCGAGTACTTCCGAATTACTCTCCGCTTCATCATGAAACGTTGAGGAGGATGAAGCCTAGTTGTCTTCAACTGGACGGTTGTCACCA
>OX235279.1:76090884-76127258 GCA_944472155.2 Trichobilharzia szidati | reverse complement strand
GAGTGATGAGCAACATAATTCTAAAAAATGACTTAAAATTAAAACTGAAAGCACTGAATTTTATCGAGAGTATCAGTTAATTGGAAAGTGATCTTGTGGAATATGGACGGAGGTATGAGATGGGGAAATTTTCCAATATATTTCGAAAATACTGCGACAAAAGTGATTCTAATGAGGATACATACATGCCTTACAAGACGACTGGAGGAAAGTACTGAAGTTACTAGGAAAGAAAGGGAAGAAAACCTTCATTGTTACGTATCCCCTCCCTGTTTGTTAGTCATCTGGATGTGTTTCAGAAGGGGTCAGACCAACATCCGCAAACATTACAGGATGAAACCCACACAACTGAAGATAGTCCAAGAGAATCTATTTTGAAATGGTTGCAGAACTTGCATCTAGAGGAGAGGAACAATTCTAATGATGAAAGAAAGCTGATACAATCCATCTGATAAGAAAGACGAAAATAAATTGGAAAATTCTAATGGTGATGGTGACAACCGCCCAGTTGAAGACAACTAGGCTTCATCATCCTCAACGTTACATGATGAAGCGGAGAGTAATTCGGAAGTACTCGAAGATGGTAATATTACAAGGGGTCGGAATAAAACATTCTCCAAAACCCGGATGTGTGTAGTTAATTTGAACAGACATAGGGGCTGCACATATGGTAACAAATGTCACTATGCTCATTGGCTAGACGAACTGAAATATGTTCCACTCGATCGAAGCTACAAAACAGAGATCTGTCATAGCTTCCATTATCATAATGAATGCTATAACAGATCTCTGTTTTGTAGCTTCGATCGAGTGGGACATATTTTAGTTCGTCTAGCCAATGAGCATAGTGACATTTGTCACCGTATGTGCAGCCCCTATGTCTGTTCAAATTAACTACACACATCCGGGTTTTGGAGAATGTTTTATTCCGACCCCTTGTAATATTACCATCTTCGAGTACTTCCGAATTACTCTCCGCTTCATCATGTAACGTTGAGGATGATGAAGCCTAGTTGTCTTCAACTGGGCGGTTGTCACCATCACCATTAGAATTTTCCAATTTATTTTTGTCTTTCTTATCAGATGGATTGTATCAGCTTTCTTTCATCATTAGAATTGTTCCTCTCCTCTAGATGCAAGTTCTGCAACCATTTCAAAATAGATTCTCTTGGACTATCTTCAGTTGTGTAGGTTTCATCCTGTAATGTTTGCGGATGTTGGTCTGACCCCTTCTGAAACACATCCAGATGACTAACAAACAGGGAGGGGATACGTAACAATGAAGGTTTTCTTCCCTTTCTTTCCTAGTAACTTCAGTACTTTCCTCCAGTCGTCTTGTAAGGCATGTATCCTCATTAGAATCACTTCTGTCGCAGCATTTTAGAAATATATTGGAAAATTTCCCCATCTCATACCTCCGTCCATATTCCACAAGATCACTTTCCAATTAACTGATACTCTCGATAAAATTCAGTGCTTTTAGTTTTAATTTTTAATCGTGACCTTCACTCTGCCTTACCAGCTAGCTAGCTAGCTAGCTAGCTAACCGATGGTCCTTTGACAATTAAACACATTATTAAAAGGAATTGTGATCACTGCTCACATTTATCAAATACGATGTGTTCAAACTACTAAATACTACATACAGACGAAAAAATACGCAAATGAATTGTTAAAGTTAATCAATAAACTAGACAGCATGTAATTCAGGTTGTTTAAATGGGAACTGCAATCAAATTCAATAAGAAGAGGTAGTTTATCTATCTGAAATATGTAATTTATTTACGCCACCCGCTTTGAACATTCTCATCACATATGTACTTGCCATACATATTTATATAAAGGTTAACAGAGTATGAAGAAGACAATATTCTGCACAGACTATAATTCGAGCTCGTCCTATATCCTGGTTTCTCGTCAACTGTGTACGCCCTATACAAAATTGAATTATAAGTTTCAAAATGCTTGAACATGCTTTTCATAGTGACTTCGAACTATACATAAGGAGTATGAGCAACATAATTCTACAAAATGATTTAAAATTAAAACTAAAAGCACTGAATTTTATCGAGAGTATCAGTTAATTGGAAAGTGATCTTGTGGAATATGGACGGAGGTATGAGATGGGGAAATTTTCCAATATATTTCTAAAATACTGCGACAAAAGTGATTCTAATGAGGATACATACATGCCTTACAAGACGACTGGAGGAAAGTACTGAAGTTACTAGGAAAGAAAGGGAAGAAAACCTTCATTGTTACGTATCCCCTCCCTGTTTGTTAGTCATCTGGATGTGTTTCAGAAGGGGTCAGACCAACATCCGCAAACATTACAGGATGAAACCCACACAACTGAAGATAGTCCAAGAGAATCTATTTTGAAATGGTTGCAGAACTTGCATCTAGAGGAGAGGAACAATTCTAATGATGAAAGAAAGCTGATACAATCCATCTGATAAGAAAGACGAAAATAAATTGGAAAATTCTAATGGTGATGGTGACAACCGCCCAGTTGAAGACAACTAGGCTTCATCATCCTCAACGTTACATGATGAAGCGGAGAGTAATTCGGAAGTACTCGAAGATGGTAATATTACAAGGGGTCGGAATAAAACATTCTCCAAAACCCGGATGTGTGTAGTTAATTTGAACAGACATAGGGGCTGCACATATGGTAACAAATGTCACTATGCTCATTGGCTAGACGAACTGAAATATGTTCCACTCGATCGAAGCTACAAAACAGAGATCTGTCATAGCTTCCATTATCATAATGAATGCTATAACAGATCTCTGTTTTATAGCTTCGATCGAGTGGAACATATTTCAGTTCGTCTAGCCAATGAGCATAGTGACATTTGTTACCATATGTGCAGCCCCTATGTCTGTTCAAATTAACTACACACATCCGGGTTTTGGAGAATGTTTTATTCCGACCCCTTGTAATATTACCATCTTCGAGTACTTCCGAATTACTCTCCGCTTCATCATGTAACGTTGAGGATGATGAAGCCTAGTTGTCTTCAACTGGGCGGTTGTCACCATCACCATTAGAATTTTCCAATTTATTTTCGTCTTTCTTATCAGATGGATTGTATCAGCTTTCTTTCATCATTAGAATTGTTCCTCTCCTCTAGATGCAAGTTCTGCAACCATTTCAAAATAGATTCTCTTGGACTATCTTCAGTTGTGTGGGTTTCATCCTGTAATGTTTGCGGATGTTGGTCTGACCCCTTCTGAAACACATCCAGATGACTAACAAACAGGGAGGGGATACGTAACAATGAAGGTTTTCTTCCCTTTCTTTCCTAGTAACTTCAGTACTTTCCTCCAGTCGTCTTGTAAGGCATGTATGTATCCTCATTAGAATCACTTTTGTCGCAGTATTTTAGAAATATATTGGAAAATTTCCCCATCTCATACCTCCGTCCATATTCCACAAGATCACTTTCCAATTAACTGATACTCTCGATAAAATTCAGTGCTTTTAGTTTTAATTTTTAATCGTGACCTTCACTCTGCCTTACCAGCTAGCTAGCTAGCTAGCTAGCTAACCGATGGTCCTTTGACAATTAAACACATTATTAAAAGGAATTGTGATCACTGCTCACATTTATCAAATACGATGTGTTCAAACTACTAAATACTACATACAGACGAAAAAATACGCAAATGAATTGTTAAAGTTAATCAATAAACTAGACAGCATGTAATTCAGGTTGTTTAAATGGGAACTGCAATCAAATTCAATAAGAAGAGGTAGTTTATCTATCTGAAATATGTAATTTATTTACGCCACCCGCTTTGAACATTCTCATCACATATGTACTTGACATACATATTTATATAAAGGTTAACAGAGTATGAAGAAGACAATATTCTGCACAGACTATAATTCGAGCTCGTCCTATATCCTGGTTTCTCGTCAACTGTGTACGCCCTATACAAAATTGAATTATAAGTTTCAAAATGCTTGAACATGCTTTTCATAGTGACTTCGAACTATACATAAGGAGTATGAGCAACATAATTCTACAAAATGATTTAAAATTAAAACTAAAAGCACTGAATTTTATCGAGAGTATCAGTTAATTGGAAAGTGATCTTGTGGAATATGGACGGAGGTATGAGATGGGGAAATTTTCCAATATATTTCTAAAATACTGCGACAAAAGTGATTCTAATGAGGATACATACATGCCTTACAAGACGACTGGAGGAAAGTACTGAAGTTACTAGGAAAGAAAGGGAAGAAAACCTTCATTGTTACGTATCCCCTCCCTGTTTGTTAGTCATCTGGATGTGTTTCAGAAGGGGTCAGACCAACATCCGCAAACATTACAGGATGAAACCCACACAACTGAAGATAGTCCAAGAGAATCTATTTTGAAATGGTTGCAGAACTTGCATCTAGAGGAGAGGAACAATTCTAATGATGAAAGAAAGCTGATACAATCCATCTGATAAGAAAGACGAAAATAAATTGGAAAATTCTAATGGTGATGGTGACAACCGCCCAGTTGAAGACAACTAGGCTTCATCATCCTCAACGTTACATGATGAAGCGGAGAGTAATTCGGAAGTACTCGAAGATGGTAATATTACAAGGGGTCGGAATAAAACATTCTCCAAAACCCGGATGTGTGTAGTTAATTTGAACAGACATAGGGGCTGCACATATGGTAACAAATGTCACTATGCTCATTGGCTAGACGAACTGAAATATGTTCCACTCGATCGAAGCTACAAAACAGAGATCTGTCATAGCTTCCATTATCATAATGAATGCTATAACAGATCTCTGTTTTGTAGCTTCGATCGAGTGGAACATATTTTAGTTCGTCTAGCCAATGAGCATAGTGACATTTGTCACCGTATGTGCAGCCCCTATGTCTGTTCAAATTAACTACACACATCCGGGTTTTGGAGAATGTTTTATTCCGACCCCTTGTAATATTACCATCTTCGAGTACTTCCGAATTACTCTCCGCTTCATCATGTAACGTTGAGGATGATGAAGCCTAGTTGTCTTCAACTGGGCGGTTGTCACCATCACCATTAGAATTTTCCAATTTATTTTCGTCTTTCTTATCAGATGGATTGTATCAGCTTTCTTTCATCATTAGAATTGTTCCTCTCCTCTAGATGCAAGTTCTGCAACCATTTCAAAATAGATTCTCTTGGACTATCTTCAGTTGTGTGGGTTTCATCCTGTAATGTTTGCGGATGTTGGTCTGACCCCTTCTGAAACACATCCAGATGACTAACAAACAGGGAGGGGATACGTAACAATGAAGGTTTTCTTCCCTTTCTTTCCTAGTAACTTCAGTACTTTCCTCCAGTCGTCTTGTAAGGCATGTATGTATCCTCATTAGAATCACTTTTGTCGCAGTATTTTAGAAATATATTGGAAAATTTCCCCATCTCATACCTCCGTCCATATTCCACAAGATCACTTTCCAATTAACTGATACTCTCGATAAAATTCAGTGCTTTTAGTTTTAATTTTTAATCGTGACCTTCACTCTGCCTTACCAGCTAGCTAGCTAGCTAGCTAGCTAACCGATGGTCCTTTGACAATTAAACACATTATTAAAAGGAATTGTGATCACTGCTCACATTTATCAAATACGATGTGTTCAAACTACTAAATACTACATACAGACGAAAAAATACGCAAATGAATTGTTAAAGTTAATCAATAAACTAGACAGCATGTAATTCAGGTTGTTTAAATGGGAACTGCAATCAAATTCAATAAGAAGAGGTAGTTTATCTATCTGAAATATGTAATTTATTTACGCCACCCGCTTTGAACATTCTCATCACATATGTACTTGACATACATATTTATATAAAGGTTAACAGAGTATGAAGAAGACAATATTCTGCACAGACTATAATTCGAGCTCGTCCTATATCCTGGTTTCTCGTCAACTGTGTACGCCCTATACAAAATTGAATTATAAGTTTCAAAATGCTTGAACATGCTTTTCATAGTGACTTCGAACTATACATAAGGAGTATGAGCAACATAATTCTACAAAATGATTTAAAATTAAAACTAAAAGCACTGAATTTTATCGAGAGTATCAGTTAATTGGAAAGTGATCTTGTGGAATATGGACGGAGGTATGAGATGGGGAAATTTTCCAATATATTTCTAAAATACTGCGACAAAAGTGATTCTAATGAGGATACATACATGCCTTACAAGACGACTGGAGGAAAGTACTGAAGTTACTAGGAAAGAAAGGGAAGAAAACCTTCATTGTTACGTATCCCCTCCCTGTTTGTTAGTCATCTGGATGTGTTTCAGAAGGGGTCAGACCAACATCCGCAAACATTACAGGATGAAACCCACACAACTGAAGATAGTCCAAGAGAATCTATTTTGAAATGGTTGCAGAACTTGCATCTAGAGGAGAGGAACAATTCTAATGATGAAAGAAAGCTGATACAATCCATCTGATAAGAAAGACGAAAATAAATTGGAAAATTCTAATGGTGATGGTGACAACCGCCCAGTTGAAGACAACTAGGCTTCATCATCCTCAACGTTACATGATGAAGCGGAGAGTAATTCGGAAGTACTCGAAGATGGTAATATTACAAGGGGTCGGAATAAAACATTCTCCAAAACCCGGATGTGTGTAGTTAATTTGAACAGACATAGGGGCTGCACATATGGTAACAAATGTCACTATGCTCATTGGCTAGACGAACTGAAATATGTTCCACTCGATCGAAGCTACAAAACAGAGATCTGTCATAGCTTCCATTATCATAATGAATGCTATAACAGATCTCTGTTTTATAGCTTCGATCGAGTGGAACATATTTCAGTTCGTCTAGCCAATGAGCATAGTGACATTTGTTACCATATGTGCAGCCCCTATGTCTGTTCAAATTAACTACACACATCCGGGTTTTGGAGAATGTTTTATTCCGACCCCTTGTAATATTACCATCTTCGAGTACTTCCGAATTACTCTCCGCTTCATCATGTAACGTTGAGGATGATGAAGCCTAGTTGTCTTCAACTGGGCGGTTGTCACCATCACCATTAGAATTTTCCAATTTATTTTCGTCTTTCTTATCAGATGGATTGTATCAGCTTTCTTTCATCATTAGAATTGTTCCTCTCCTCTAGATGCAAGTTCTGCAACCATTTCAAAATAGATTCTCTTGGACTATCTTCAGTTGTGTGGGTTTCATCCTGTAATGTTTGCGGATGTTGGTCTGACCCCTTCTGAAACACATCCAGATGACTAACAAACAGGGAGGGGATACGTAACAATGAAGGTTTTCTTCCCTTTCTTTCCTAGTAACTTCAGTACTTTCCTCCAGTCGTCTTGTAAGGCATGTATGTATCCTCATTAGAATCACTTTTGTCGCAGTATTTTAGAAATATATTGGAAAATTTCCCCATCTCATACCTCCGTCCATATTCCACAAGATCACTTTCCAATTAACTGATACTCTCGATAAAATTCAGTGCTTTTAGTTTTAATTTTTAATCGTGACCTTCACTCTGCCTTACCAGCTAGCTAGCTAGCTAGCTAGCTAACCGATGGTCCTTTGACAATTAAACACATTATTAAAAGGAATTGTGATCACTGCTCACATTTATCAAATACGATGTGTTCAAACTACTAAATACTACATACAGACGAAAAAATACGCAAATGAATTGTTAAAGTTAATCAATAAACTAGACAGCATGTAATTCAGGTTGTTTAAATGGGAACTGCAATCAAATTCAATAAGAAGAGGTAGTTTATCTATCTGAAATATGTAATTTATTTACGCCACCCGCTTTGAACATTCTCATCACATATGTACTTGACATACATATTTATATAAAGGTTAACAGAGTATGAAGAAGACAATATTCTGCACAGACTATAATTCGAGCTCGTCCTATATCCTGGTTTCTCGTCAACTGTGTACGCCCTATACAAAATTGAATTATAAGTTTCAAAATGCTTGAACATGCTTTTCATAGTGACTTCGAACTATACATAAGGAGTATGAGCAACATAATTCTAAAAAATGATGTTAGTAGAGAATTCTTTCAGTGTTAAATGTGAATAAGTGGTTTTATAATAATTAGACAAGATGGTGGTAGAGTTTTTCAGGTTTGCCGACTTATCCTAAACAATGCAAAATGACAGCATCGCCTTGAGAAAATGCTATTCCATATTACATGGTATTCATTTGATGCCAGTATACAGTAGTTTTTGACGATATGCCAGTTGTTAGTCTCTCAATAATGGTTAATTCTTAAACAAGTCGGTCAAATTATCGTTTGTGATAAGCTTGAGGATGAAAATCATTTGTAAGTATTCATTGGAACTCATCTCATTGCGATATTCACCTACAGGAAAGAACATAATGGTGGTATTTTTCTCTCACATTATTTTAAGATAAGAGTCATATAGTCAAAGAATTGTGTGGAAGAAGAAATGAAAAACCTGAGGAGAATTTTATTAGTAGAATAGGTGTCTTGATAATTCTTTCGAAAGGGGTATTAAAATAATGCGGGGTACTTTTATCAAGAGAACTCTTTATGCAAGACTGAATAAGTCTTTATCTATTCAATCAACGTGCCCTCATAAGCAAAAATGATCAATGCATTTAGTTTCTAATGTCACAAATACCATAGAGGTTCCCTTTTCGTTGATTTCCATGAATACTTTTCAATATTCCTGATATGTCACAATAACAGCGCCTTTTGGCCTGCATGCAATTTAAAGAGTCATACAAAACTCAAAATATTCATCGTTTGATGTGGAATGCGTCATTTTGGCTTTACTTAACTAAATCCGTGTAGCAAATCGATGTTATGAATCATTGATGATCTAACAATAGAACTTTGGCCCTGTAGTAGAGTATAAAAACAGAACATATCTCTGCTTTCTTCACACATATAAACTCACTAGTAGACGGAATAATATTCACATTTGAATCGGAAAATGAACAAGGAGAATCAGCTATGTTAGATTGTAAAATAAAACGAATAGAAGAAGGTAAACTGCACACTAGCGTTTATAAAAAGCCAACGCATTCCTAATAGATATTTTGACTTCAATTCATCTCATCCGTTAACTGTTAAGGCTGGCTTAGTTAAGTGTCTAACAAACCGAGCAGCAGCACTAAGTAGTACAAGAAAAGACCTAAATGATGAAATGAAACGGATTGAAGAAGCGTTGGTGTTAAATAACTATTCTATAAAGTTCATTAGGAATATCAAAAAGGTCATAAGCAAAATAATAATCATAACGCATATAAGAAAGAATTTAAGGCATCTGCAATTTCACCATTTAAGGAGGGGACATCTGAGACCCTACGTAAGATTTTCGATGAAGCAGGAATTAGGGTGGCATTTAAACCTACAAACTCACTCAGGGACAAACTCTGTAGGTTAAAGCACCCTGCTGACCCAATTAGACAACATAATATAATTTACAAAATACCTTGCAATGACTGTGAGTTAAGTCAACTACATAGGTTGAACTAGTAGGTCGAGATTAGTCAGATTGTCAGAACATTAGAATTTACCTACGGTAAGAATGGTTGACCCCGAGTAGATAAGTAATTTAGAAGAAAGCTCAGCACTACATTCCACTGCATGCATTAAACACACAACCACACAATAGGGTGGGGGAGGCTTAAAATTCTAAAAGGTAATCCAGGTAGGTGGAGAGAGAGGTTGATTACTCAATCCTTGTTCATCGAGTCTACACCCAACACATACAATAGGAATGACTCATCATTCATACCGGAAATATGGAAAATACTACTACCAATCAAATCAAGTGATGAAAAGTAATGGAATCATATAAAGGAAGTTAGAAAGTTGTATGAGTACCTTGATATGATGACGAGCAATAAATTGTGCTCGAAACGTCATCAGTAAACATCACTGTATAACACTGTGAGACTTTATCAAAACAAATTTTACCCATAATGGAATTATACTCTACCACAGTGCACAAGTTTTATTCTTATATCAATGGTAATTTGGTAACCTTATTTGACATGGTCATGATCGAAAATGAATGATCGCCTCAAAGAGAAGTAATAGAAACTCTGACGTAATGTTCCCTATCAAAATATAATTAAGTAGCAAAGATTCGTCCACTGTACACATGTAACGTCATTTTATACACACAAACACACACGCTTATGAAAGAATAAGAAACAACTTGTGCATTGCGTAGTGTGACAAACAAGGTGGTCAGTACGCTTAAGTCATCCTGATTCCGGAAAATCTCTTCTGCGAGAGATCAATCGAAATTTCGAATAATTACAAAATCCAGGACCTCAGAAATTACGGCAGGTGGCGTGAGTAGTTCACCATTATCACATAACAATTGATCATTCCTCCCTCAGGTATCAAAATGATCATAACTCACAGTGATATACAAATACAAAGTGATATACAAATAATTGGCCATCACTATTCATAAAAATTTTTGTAACAAGATATTCAGGTCATTAACCTATGCCATGCGCAAGAGCAATGTCAGCTCTAAAACACCTTGGATGACCAATAACTAATCCAATGCAATTCATTACTTCCAGGCGAATACTCATAATGACTCTAAATGAACCGATCAGTTGCAGCTTCTATATTTCCCACGCCATAACAAATAGAATGTCAGGCCAAACCGTCTCATAAGCCACTTTATATCCACAAATATAAACTCAGTTTACTCAATCTCAATAAAGTAAAAGAAACTTACTCATCTGCCCTGGATTTCTTTTTTCCTACGAAACTAAAATGTTCACAATTTCAATGATGATACAGGCATCAAATCAACATTTCCAATTGTATTGTGGGCAGTAATAACTGCTCACAGAGGAACAGTTACCAAATTAGGCAATAAAAAGGTCTTCAAATAAGTAGGGAGGCTAGAGGCAGTTTTTATGGGGGTCATTCTTATAGTTATACTTAGAGCTCACAAGACTCATCATTCTTCTCGTCGGAACACAGATTAATCAGCGGTTACAGAGACATGCAACACACATTATTTTGTGTGAGTCCGTGAGATCTGAGATACAACTTGCTTTTGACCAGTATATAAAATACCATTAGTTGAAATTCCACCTACTTTATCTGGATCAGGAAATTTGAAACACTTAAACGTACGTTGTCTAGATGAAATTAAATAAATTTCGTAAACCAAGAAAGATACAAGAACCTAGATGCACTACTATCACATATATTTTAAACGGTGTTAATTACGACTCTACTCTGATAGAATCCTTGGTAATCTTTTGCACCATAATGGTCACCAACGCTTACACTGTTAAATAACAGTAGAAAACACCACTAATCACAGTTAATTGTGCGCAGAAGACGAATATTCCCTAGCTACTACTACTACTACTACACTGGAGGAGGAGCTTCACAGATCAACAAGCTAGTACAAGTTAGGCATAGCGTCTGTTATATAAAGAGGTATATCAGAGACAAAAAGAAGTTATCTATGCATCCGAGGACACGAAAGTCGCAACAACTCAACAAAACACCTTCTCTTCTTAATTCACACAATTTACTGGCAACAAACAACACGTTTTCCACATACCCTAATAGGTACCTGAATAATTCTGTGCATAAAACATACATCATCTTGTAAGAAGAATACAAAATTCAACATCGATCGAATTATATCAACAATCCTACGATCAATTATTCACAGTTCATCACATTTGCCCTGGAAATGAAAACGCCTTCAACATCAGTTACCAGCAACATATATACATATATATACATATATGCTGAGTGCTTGACCGGTAAACCTTTTTACACATAGTCATCGAAATGAGAGTAAGTCAGAAGCAAAAAGCGATAAACACGCATCTCAGAGGCACGGGTGGTGAAGAATTTCAGACTCTGTGAACACTAACAAATAGAAGTAGTACAAGCAGTATTGTTGTCTCTTTCTAGCCAATAATAAAATAATTAATACATTGGGAAATAATACAAAATGACACTTGAAAAACAAACACATGATAAATACTGGTCAATCAGTGGTCGAATTCTGAAAAACGCCAAAAAGAAGCATAACATATTCCCGAAATTTATAAACCCAGTGAAAAAATAACACTCTGATCAGCTGAAGCAGGATAGAAAGAAGAATAAAAGGTATTGTTAATCGAAGAATTTTAGAAAAGCTATGTAGCAGAGCATTCAACTGTACAGGAATAACTTTTTTAAGCTACTTTAAAAGCTTTTTATTATTAAAAAAAGAACTCACCTGAAAAGATTACGCATAAACCTTTCTCAATACTAAACATTTGCAACAGTAACCATTTTTTAGATATCATATCATTGTATTTATTGTATCACCCGGGATACACAGTATTACATGTGAGCAGTGAACAGTACGATTCCTAATGGAGTAGTAATGCATAAAGCCTCAAATAAAAGATACAACAATCATTGAGATACATAAAAATATAAACAGACTGATTAACAGATAGAAGTCGAGGCAATAATCATCAACTCAATAGTGAGATACAATTTTGAGTGTGAAGGAGCTTCATCACTTGGAAATGCAGCGGTCCATGATTGAGATAAGGAAGCAAAAATAAGGAATTTATTTCAGATCATGTATAAAAGACAGCAATAAATAGTGCAGAGAGAAAAAGAAAAACTGAGTGTTGTATGAACTCATACATTAGTTACGTCTAGCTAGCTTACTAACTGAAAACATAAGGAGAGCTTACAATGAGAAGTATTGGCGCAAATTTTCAAACAAAGAGTGACACACCTACAGTACAGACCTATCAATTTTCTTATTGCCCTACATGTTACATCCACAAAAATAATACTTTTCTATGCTCTATTTCTCGCATTATTTTCTCTATGGTAGATGCATATCGTTATTCAAACCCTATTCTTGGTACATATTCCTCAACAAGGTTCTTAGCATTCTTGTTTTCTTTTCCAGGTGTGATGGGCACTGGACAAGAAGCAAACGAAGCACGAGATCCAACGGAAAAACATAAACAAGAGATATACAGACACACTATTAGCATAGGTAAACGACCAGTAGGCACTACATCAAGCTGATCAGAAGAGTTCTACCGATGGGAAAACCATTGTATTTTACTTCCGGCTGGTATCGTCTTAGGGTCCTAAACCCAGTCGGGGAGTGAATGAGCTGTAGCGGTAGGTAATTCCCCAGAATTACTGGCCATAGCATTCATCACTGAATATTGGATGATGACCCTCCCCCGTTTTAGTCAACCAGTTTGGCTGAAAGCCTCCGATCAAGCACTTACGTCATTCGGCACTCCGTCGTGTTAAGTTCTTTCGTTCGTGCGCGATCCCTAGCTAGTTAAGCAATCATCTCGCACGCCGATTTGCTCCCGAAACATACTCCGTAATTTGGATGACCAATTTTGGTGTTTTGCCTTGTCTTTGTCTACGCAGAACGAATACCATAGAGGTTGTGGGTATTAGATCTTGCATTGGTATACTTCGTACTATCCATGAATATCAACACCCTCAGCCTACACGTATTATTTCACTCTCAAGATAGTAAATCTACAGTCTGATGGACACAAAGTCCTGAAAAAATGGTTGTTTGAGCAAAGTCCGAGAAAACAAGTAGCATCACCAAGGGAACCTGGGTGAACAATTACTGGAACTCTCTAAATGTGCTGTGAAGTGAGACGTGCACAGTATTCACGAAAGATTGAGGAAACAAGGTAAAGGATGGTTTTCGATGAAGATGTGAAAGCCAATACAGAGAAGAGGGATGGTGAAACAGAAGATAAAACTGTGTAAAGACAGACAACGACAAGAGAAGCTGAGTTCGATGTATAACCTACTGAATAAAGAGGTGGAGAAGAGCGCCGCGAAAGATAGATGACAACTCTACGACACACCGGGGACAGAAACAGAGCCCTCACAACACTCTACCAGGTGATCAGGGAGCTTTCTAGAAGGAGATCAACACAGAGCATGTCAGTGAAGAGAATAAGAGAAACAGAGGAAACAACGGCCTGGTCCCTTCAAATGACTCTAACACCACCTTCGACTTGTTTAGCAGCATCACTAGTAGCAATAAAACTACCAGTAAACACCTATTCACCGAAAATAGCAGGAGTCTTGAAAAGCAAAAAGTTGCTAAAACCGGGAAAAGTAGCACGTCCAGAGACTTCAGTTGATGTCTTCACGCCGTTACTCTAGAATACTTTGGCGGGAACTGAATAGTGCCCGCCGAATGAAGAACGAGTCACCTGGTCGAAATCCCAAGAGAAAGCCAACCTGGTCTCGTTTAAAGACTGTTGCGGAATCATGCATCTGCCCACCGAAAACAAAATAATAAGCCGCGTCATCATCGAGATACGAAAAGATACCCTGTATGCAAAGTAAGCCTGGAACAAACAAGATTCAGGTAAGCAAATCACTTGCTCAACCACTAACCTAACACCATACAATTTGAAAAGACCTACGTCGTCGAATGTGAAGTAATTTTCAGGAAGTACATAAACATTACACGGTGCAGTGTGCTAAACACATATAAACCTCATTCAGTAACCACATGATGTGGCCTTATGCTAAGCGACGGATTCAGCAGGTATCATGAAAATCATTCTTAACGGGCTGCAAACTTGCTTCGCTACACACACCAACCTGAAATAACAAACAACCGGGAAATCTGACAGTCCGGCGAAACACTCCAGAAGCTTATACGTAACTAATGCATAGTGTCATATTAAAATCAACTGGACACTCTGAGGAGAACATTAAGTGACATCCCACTCAAGGCAGGCAGTCAAGTTGAACGGGAGTCAGGTGAAACGTGTAATGGACTATACGGCTAAGTTCGTTTATACGCGAAACAAAAAGGGAAAAACGAATACAAAACATCTATGTACTTAGAAGGCTATTCAGTCCACGTAAATTAAATCACACGTGAAATGTAGTTATTTAAAAAGTTATAATTATCCCAAAATACTCGAATATAGACGTACAGAATGATAGAGATGAAGTAGTTCTTCTCCTTCTTGGGTGTACGATACTCATTGCACGTGGGAGATGCCAACGGCTGGAGGACACTTGAGGAGAAAAGAGTAGATTGGAGCGAAGGATCCCGATTTCGATGCAGTAACCACTTACGAGGCACATTTGGTTGGCACATATGTTAATGGGAAGCTCAAGACGGAAGGGATGTCGTCCGTATTGCGCGCGCAACTAGGTAGTGTCCTTGCTCGATATCACGTAACAACCACGATTTTATGTGAATTCACTATTTCTACTATTTTACAGTGAATGTATAATTTGATATTTTACGGCCACCACACGGCTCCCCGGAGAGACTACCGGGACTGTTGCTGTCACTGCAACTGATGATAAGAAATAAAAAAAATGTGACAATAAAAATGACCATAATGATACATACCACTATGGGGATACAGAAAAAGAAGGGATTTATCGCTTGTGCGATCGTGCCCGAACCTGACACCACGGAGTACCAAAGGCAGCCTGTCGACGGCCGTAATTTTGAGTGCCCGCGAGTGAGATAAACAAGTGATTTGCTCGCTTGTGATTGGCCAGTTTGTCATTCGACCTGCGGTAATTTCAAACATCATTTATCTGCTTGGTTAAGTTCGCAACTGCCAGGAGCGTTTTATGAAGTCGGGTGCATAATTGACAGCACATACTATTACAGCTCATGTTAGATTTGATAAACCAGAGGATTTATTTGCTGAATTCAATGAATTCATCCTATATCAAGATCAAAACAGTATATGTAGGTAAACCCACATATACTGTTTTCCTGTCACGAAGATCGGAAAGCAGGTATCAGATGTCTCAGTAAGCAGTGTAATACATGTAGGCTACATGTTTTTAGTTGAAATAAACTGGGTCTCCATAACCTTTCAGGATTAATCTTGAGTTCATTTGGAATAAGCTAGTTGACCACATCAGTATTGCGAGAATGCAATGAAAGTAAGTAAACACCTGCTTCATAAGATTAAGTGATACATTTAATTGATATGATTGTATAATAAGTAGTTGTCTATCTAAGTTAATGATGAATTCGTTGCGATAATAATACCTACTATTGTTAATGCTGTCAAAACTCGTATTATTTGTCATAAAGCTGTTGTCACTTATTAAAATCTTTGTTCAAGCTTATAGCTACTTATATATATTGTTTGTGATTACTTGTAAATGCCTATGATTCAGATCATACATGTAACATCTAAGTTAATAATGCTTTTCTTAAACCTTTTCAGGCCTATGGAGAAACATATATGTGCTGGTACGCAGATGAAACCTACTGACAGTGACGGAGGACTACTCATCTGAATTATCTGTACATCTCAAATCTAATTTTTGTTTAATAAACACTTTTTTAATGAATCTGTGTTCCTTCTGTTGTAACGCGATTGTGTTCCAGTGACGTTAGTAACACGTGCTAAGTTAGGAATTAAGGGCAAACTTTTAGGAGTAAATGCGGCGTCTGGGAAACTGTTGTTTACGCGATTACATGAACAGATAGCAACGTACCGTGTTCTGTAGCTGCGAACCGTAGGTATTCTAATGAAGTATAATTGTATTTCAATAGTAGGCATTCTGTACTTAATTAATGCGATAACCGTAGTTGCACTTAGTTACACATATGGAACAGTATAGGTACATTATTACCATCTTGGTTTATTACGATAAGTAGAAATCGCAAGCTAACTATCTCAGGTAGATTTACTTTTAACCTTGTTTGACTATGAATCCGAAGTCAATTAATAGGTTCCTACTAAGACGATATTTAACTAAGCGCTTATAACTTCAATGTTTCCTTTTACAAGTGGACGCAGTAAGTTCATTACGGCACGACATAGTCTTTTTATCAATAAGCCTCTCCAAATATCTAATTTTACCTAGCATTTTTAAGATCACGTCATATACTCCGTACCTCACAAATTACGCAAAGGCTACAAATCAGCTTTATCAACTAGAATATACAAACGAATTACGAGGAATACATTTATTAATGAATAAACATGTAATACATAATCAAAAACACGGCAGATATCTTTTTCTTTATCGCCCAAATCCATGAAATTCTCGAAAGTAGATATTATCTGAAAAAGAACAAAACAATTCTAAAGATGTAGACATTGTTACCACTGTAAATGCAATAAATAACTACTTAACATGTTTAAAATGATGAAATAATCAGTTTAATTGTATACAACTGCATCAGTCAATATTTTTCAGGAAGAAAAAATGAATATTGTATCTACCTGTAAACATCAAGTATATGCTATAAAATAAGTAAATACTATGCGTATATAATTTCTAGGTATTTCTGTAGATTTACTTTAATGAAATACATGTACAGGAGCTTTGACAGCATTAGCAGAAGTAAACAACAAAGTAAATCAAATAATCAACAAAACCAACTATCCCACCTCATCATGTCCATGTATAATCCTTTAAACTGCAAAAAAAATTCACTTAAAGTCGTTATAATATGTCTATTCAAGTAATTCGACATTTTCCGAACGGAAAAGTACGTATTTCAACAATTTGTAAATTGGCCGTAAATTACGGCCGGATAAGGACACCATCATTTCCTGTTTATGCTAAAAACGCCTTATTACATCAACTTTTAGCAGCAATATAGGTGTAAAAGTGTGTAAAACAACGAAAAATCACCTATTTTCGAAGTTTTTTCATTAAATAAAGCCGCTAGACATCAGCTGATCAAATGACCTACGGCCGTCTACAGGCTGCCAGTACCAAATGGCATAGAAGCTTGACCGGAAGCCTTCAGCTAAACCAATCGACTTAAACAGTGGTGGTTAGCATCCAATGTTCAGTGATCCAATATCCAATATCTTTTTACGAGCTAGTATAAACCAATTTGATTTCTTTGCGCTCGCCTCTTGATTGTGAGGTAGAGGTTCTTGATCTTTGGTAAACGTCTGTGTAGCTCGTCCCGCCACTCGACTGTCGTAGCTTTGGTTGACTCCAACAGGAGTAGTGCTGGGATTAATTATATGGCGCCTGTAGTATGAAGTGTGTTAAGACTGTTACTACTGTGAATGGAGTTGATCCTTTCACCCGTTAGTCTTTCGGTATCGTCGTCAATGGAAAAGAGATAATAATAATAATAATAATAGATATAATTAGTAAAGGTATTCAGACTAACAGACAGAGAAAAAATAAGAAAACGTAACAACGGTCAGTCAACCGGTATACATATATATATACCAGTAATAATAATAAGTGTAGTTAAAGCTGTCAGAAGAGTAAGACTGAAGGGAATGTGAAGAAATAATACGACCAGTTTAATTGTCTACCTTTGAATGGTATATGCGATTTTAAGGGGATAGGCCATTTGGATACAGTCCTTGTGTCACTGCAAGGTTGTCCAGCCTTCGCTTAAAGGCGTCCACAGATGGTGCCATAGCTACATCTGCCGGTAAGGAATTCCAGGGACGGCAAACCCGCAGGGAAAAGAAGTGGGAGCGCACCCTGGTCCTTGCCCTCTGATGAGCTATCCTTCTGGGATTTCCACGAGGGAGCCTATACCTACTCAATGGCAGAACACCTTTGTTCGGGTGATTCTGATCATTTGTTATTTTGTAGGCAGTAATTAAATCCCCCCTCAGACGACGGTAACTGAGTGTGAATAGGCCTAATTTCTTCAGCCTTTCGTCATATGGTTTATTTCGGAGACCAACCACTCCTTTTGTTGCCCGTCGTTGGGCTCTTTCCAAGAGGTTGGCGTCTCTTTTAAGCAGTGGGGGTGCAATGATATTATGCACTTCAAGATGCGGTCTGACGTATGTTTTATACAACCTTAGAAAGAGCTCAGGAGTGAGTGCACCTAATTGTCTATGTGTAAAGTGTATGACCGCATATGCCCTCGCTACATCCCCCGTGTAATTCACGCTTGTGTCCATTTTCTCCGTTAGAACTAGACCTAAGTCACGTTCCGACGTTGAGCAGGACAAGCTTTCATTGCACAGGGTGTAACTTGCATTCTGCAGTCTACAGGTGCGTAACTTCACTACTTTGCACTTTTTCAGGTTGAAAGTCATTCCACTGGTTACCGCCCAGTCTTCCAGAAGCCTTAGATCTGCCTGCAGCCTATCTGAGTCCTCCGGACACTTTACCGCCCTCCATATCTTTACGTCATCAGCGTATAGAAGAGTCGGGCAGTTTAGACGGCATGGTAAATCATTGATAAAAATCAAGAACATCAGTGGTCCCAGGATAGAACCCTGCGACACTCCTGATGACGAGCTGTGCCAAGATGATCGGACTCGATTGACCCTGGTGCAAAATTGCCTTTCAGTTAGGTAGTCCTTCAACCATGACAGAAGTGGTTTACCTAGACCTACCTGGCTTATTTTGTGTAGGAGAAGGTCATGGTGAACAGTGTCAAATGCCTTCTCAAAGTCTAGAAAGATCACATGGACAGGAACATTCATATCCCAGCATGATGTCCAATCGTCCCAAGCTGATAATAAGTTAGTGACGCAGGATCTTCCTTTCCTGAAACCATGTTGGGCTTCATGGAGTATTTTAGACCTATCCAGATATTCCCTGATGTGATCATCAATAATACTTTCCAGTACTTTCGATACCACTGGGAGTAGAGCTACTGGTCTATAACTGGTGGGATTTTGCCTATCCCCACCCTTGAAGATCGGAGAAAGGATGCTTATTTTCCATTCCTTTGGCAGTTTCCCCGATTCCATGGAGTGTTGGAACAAGTCACATAAAGGCCTACAGAGAGCTTCGGCGCACTGTTTCAGAACAGATGGCCTGATGTCATCACAACCTGGGGACTTCCCAGGTATGAGTCGCTGCAGCTTTCTCAGTACTATTGCAGGGTTTATTTGAGGGGTGGCTATTTGGTCTTCCTCCTGTGAAATAGTCATGCCACAATTTTGGTTCGTAACGGTAATACCCACATTGCTGTTTAGCTGTTTGGCGAAGGCTAAACTGAATGTTTCAGCCATCTCCAGACTAGTGAGATATTGACCGTTTTGGCCTACTAAGGCGCAAGCCCCTTGGTTGGTTGGTTTCCTTTCCGACATGAATCGGTACAAATTCTTCGGGTTTGCCAGGAGTTTTTTAGCAAGGTCAGCCTGGAATGACCTTCTGTCCCTCCTGACTCTTGCATTGCACCGGTTCCTGAGTTCCAGGTATGCATCATGGTCGATCTGGCTTCTAGATACGCGCCACGTAAACCAAGCCTTCCTCTTTGCTTGCAGAATACGCTGCGTGCCTCTCTTTAACCATGATGATTTTCTTTTTGGCTGTGCTGTGACTAAAGGGACGGTATCCGAGATTGCTGTATGAATAATCTTTTTTACCGCTTCCCAGTGTTCATCCACAGACAGCTCATCCCATGCTAGGGGCCAGTCTGCATCGAACAAGAGCCTCCGCATTTCAGCGTAGTCAGCCTTGCTGTAACACAGACATGGTTGCGTAGCGTCCCACTGCAAGTGCTCACGGAGAACGAGGTCGAAACCTATGACTGCATGGTTACTACTTCCTAGAGGAGTCATGACCTGGACCTTTTCGACGAGTAGTTGGTCACTAGTTAGAATGTAGTCTAGTTTTGATGACTTTCCACTAGGGCCCCACCTAGTGTCGTCTCCAACATTCTCAGTCAGTCCCGTGTCCCGAATAGCTTGCAGTAGATTTCGGCCGAATTTTCCCTTAGCATACCCCGAGCCAAGGTTCAGTGATGGGGCATTGAAATCTCCAGCAATGGTGATTTGGTCATAGCCCAAGTCTCGTATCCCTGTGATAGTGCTGAGCAGTAGCTGATTGTGCTCTGCCCCACAGGTGGGAGATCGGTAGATGCCACCAAGTAAATGCTTGGTGTGGCCTACGGTGAAATGACACCATATGGAGTCTGGGAGTTCAATAAGTGGTGGGTCCGTTGCGCGAACACATTTAAGTTGCCTATCAAAGTATATGGCAACTCCCCCTCCTTCCTTATTATCCCTGTCTCTCCTGACCAAAACCATATCACCTATACTGATTTCATTATCGGCGATAGTGGGGGTTAGCCATGTTTCGGTGAGAATGATTATTTTCAGTTGTAGGTGTGCTTGGAGATTTCGGAGTTCGCCTATTTTTACTCTCAGTCCCCTCACATTGCTATACAGGCAGCTGACAGTGAGTCTTACAACCTCAGCGTGTTGTGGGGTAGTTGACGTGAAGCTGTCTGCTGGTAGGGAACTTAGTGTTGGGACTAATTGGCCAGTTCCGATGGAACCGGCCCATTGTGGTTTTTTCCCTTGGATTTAGGCAGGACACTTGGGTGGCACAGACTGTTATTCTCAGAACTGCATCGCTCGAGTGTCACTGAAGCTTGGGGACGTATTAAAGCCTCAGTTTGCTGCCTCCTTATGGTTCGAGGTCTGCTTTCGCAACATCGGATGTGTCCTCCCACTTTCCCCTTGATCTCATACCACCGTTGAAGTGTTATGGCCAACTGCTCTGGGGAGTTGAATGTGACACTAAGCAGCCTTGGGGAGCTAATCAGTGTGAGATGAGCGGGGCGAGGTAGTCGGTAAACGGAGATGGCTCCAGAAGCGCCAAGGGCCATCTGAGACGACAGCCATCTCCACTGCTGTACGTCATGCATGTGTTTTTCACAGGCAGTGCCCGTTTCCAGCTCCGGGACACCGTGCACTACCATAGAGGTGGAAGGCAAAAGTTCCGGTGACTCCCTTGCCATTTGTCTGACAGCCCATGGTCTGTCTTGTCTCACCCTTATGTTAGAGCTTCTGTCGATGGCTAGTACCTGAGCCATCAATAGTACCTTTTCGGCCTCTTCGGCAGAGTCCAGTGTAACCCGTAATGGGGGTGGCTTACCTTGGGATGTGTGGACACCCCTGTACAGCCTGCACAATTTCACTGAACTAATATTCAGACCTAGTTTATTGCACAGGTTGGACCACTGTTCCTGATCAAACAGGGCCCGCTGTTCAAGCAAGCTGTCCTCGCTCACAGGTACGTTAAAGAGGATGAGCGAATTAGACCGATTAACCTCAGACTTAGGTTTGGCCTTTGGCTTCTCGTATTCCTTTGCAGCATCAGCAACTTTAGGCTTCATCGGGTTCTGGCCAGCCTTTATTGTGTTGCCAAGCTTGCTTGTGGATGCAAGTGGTGCTTCTCTAACTCTATCTTTCCTTAATGTTTTAGGTCCAACCTTGTGAATCTTCACCTTGTGAAAATTGGCATTTTCGGTCAGTAGGACTGGAGTGTCCTTCTTACTGTCTATGCCAAGTTTTGGCAATGTGATGTTAGCAGGTGGGGAGCTACATAAGACCGTGTTGGGACACAAGGGCGGCGTGAAGTTTCTGCTAGCCGCAGACACGCTCTGTGTGACTACACCAGGGCGACAGAGTGGACAGACGTACCAAAACCACGGGCACGGGTTATTTCTCATAAACTCGTAGTATGATTTCGGTACCTCTTTGTCGCAACGGCAGTGCACCCACCGTTTGCAAAAATTGCATTCGAAAGCTGAGTCAGCTTTAGAAACAATGATATTGCACGCCTGGCATTCGTCTCCCTTACTTGGTGACGCCTTCGAGGTCTTATGACGTCTTGAGCGTTTCCTTTTAGGTTTGTTGTACTTCACACATTGGCTTTCAGTTGGTGCAGGTGTAGTATCCTGTCCTACTAGTATTGCCTGCGCCGTTTCAGTACTAGACTGTGGCAGTGCAGGCATAGTATCCGGACAGACGAGTCCTACACGGGTCTTTAGGATGGGTATGCGATTTGGGGTTGGTGTCCCTGCGTTTTTGCCTTCTCTGGCTGAAGCCCTTGTGACTACAGAGTAAGGTGTTTTGGTGCCATTTCTAAGGTTACTTTCTACAGCCATATTAACTATCGCTAAAACTTATGCTGTATAAGAATAAGAGTGCAACAGTATCTACCCACAAGAAAAAGAATAAGACTGAAAAAGTACAAGACAAGGAAAAGAAAAGGTTTTCGACTTTACCTAGTACTTTCTGGATGATCGGCTTCACAGCAATCACGTGGTAGACCAACAAGTCTTGTTTATCTGAACGAGTGGGGAAGATGCTGCTACAAAAATAGCACCTGAAGCTTTGGCAGTAGTTCGAGACAGCTGGACTTACCACACAGAGATTCGATATGTAAGTAATGGTTGAATTTAATTCACCGGCTAGGAAGATCAGGTTTCCCAAGCGGATAATTCACAGAATAGGTATTTTCCGGTTAGAGAGGAAAAGTCACGTCGTGATGACTGCTGTGTTCAATAATTTTGGGGAATTATTTACCGCTACTGCTCACTCCCCTACTAGTGGGATTGTGAGGACGTTAAGAGTGAACCAGCCGGAAGTAAAAATCTCGATGGTTCTCTTAGGGGGAAAAAACTCTTCCGAGCGACTTGGTGGAGTGCCTACTAGTCTGTCTGCCTATGCTAATAGGGTGTTTGTACATGGCTTCCTTGATGTTGTTTGTTTGATCTCGTGCTCCGTTTGTTTCTTGTCCAGTGCCCGTCGCACCTGGAAAAGAAAACAAGAATGCTGAGAAACTTGTCGAGGAAAATGTACCAAATCAGCGTTTTAAAAAAATGATGTGCATCTTCGATACAGTAAAATAATGCAAAGTTTAAAACATTGAAAAAAGTATACACCTAATTTTTTCAAGTGCATGCATAATGTACGGTTATAGAAAAAATCTTTTACTTGTGTTTAGTGATGCTACATAAAAAATGTTGATGTGTCTGAAAAGAGGAAATAATGATTAATACCACAAACGAATGAGTTGGGTGAATCGCACCACTCAGTTATGTGATATAGGTGTGAAGGTTTAATTGATGTAAGTAAAAAACTTGTCACTGTGGAAGAGCATAACTCCATTATCCATAATGGAGTTGGGTGTGAGGGCATTCTGAGTAATCCTACGTGACGTCCAGAACGCGTTCTCTTAGAGGGCTCGACAGAAGGTTCGGTGGCTTTCGCCGTGCTAGGGAGTTCTTCGAGTACCAAAGGATATTCAATTACTTGTGGATTATCGGGTACGTTTAGCTCTAGACTAATAGGATTGCTTTCCAAGTAAGCCGGTTTCAGACCGTCAACGCTGACGGTGTCTTCATGGACTTTTCTGTCTAAGACAAAGAATTTATCTATACGTTTAATGACCCTATATGGTCCGTCATACGGGGGTTCTAGGGGGCGACGCACAGAGTCACGACGAACACATACATGTGAAGGGGTTTTTAAACAGGGTGAACGAAGACATCAATGGACTGTGGTCGAAGGGGAGCATTGCGTTTGTAAGCCTGCTGACGTACGAGGAGTGATCTACCACTGGGGGGAAGCTCGAGGGAGAAACAAACTCATCTGGCAGTCGTAGTGTCGTGCCATATACTAGCTCAGCCGTAGTACAACCAGCATCGCCTTTTAGGGCGTTTCGTATCCCTAGGAGAACTAACGGAAGTGATTCAGTCCAATGGGTGTTGTTTGCAGCTGATAACCCAGCATTCAACTGTCGGTGCAGACGTTCTACCATACCATTAGCTTGACGATGGTAGACTGTTGTTCTAAAACGCATGCAACCTATGACTTTAGTCAGGGCGAAGAATAAGCCGCTTTCGAATTGCCGCCCGCGATCAGCTTTTGTGGAAGATAGGCATCCAAACTTTGCGATCCATCTTTCTACAAAGACGCGTGCGGCCGTGTCAGCAGATACATCTTTGAGGGGTACTGCTTCAGGCCATCGTGTGAAATAGTCGATGCAGGTTAACATATAGGTATATCCATGAGATTCTGGAAGGAGTCCAACCAAATCTATATGAACCTGTTCGAAACGAGCACCAGGAGTAAGAAAGTTGCCAGGGGGGCTTTGGGTGTGTCTCACTACCTTGAACTTTTGACAAGCTAAGCACGTGTGTGACTATTCCCCTACTTTCTTATTAATACCCGGCCAACGAAACCGACTATTTACGAGCTTGACAGTAGTTCGAATACCTGGGTGGGATAAGCTATGCAATGTATTGAAGATGTTACGGCGATAACTTTTAAGCACCATGGGGCGAGGGGTACTACTGGAAACGTCGCAGAGAATAGTATCCTTTACCATACCTAAGGGTTCCTCGGCTAATTGTAGAGTTGTTTTCGACAACTCATGCTGAAGCTCGGTATCTTCTTTTCGAAGACGAGCCAGTTTCACAAGATCTATGCCATCGATTTGGGTGAGGGAACACACGCGCAACAAGGCATCTGTCACAGTGTTGCTCACTCCGGATACACGGCGAATATCCAATGTAAACTGTGAAACGCAGTCCAGTTGTCGTGATTCTCTAGGTGAATACTTATCTGAAGTTGAGTCCAGAGAGTACGTCAAAGGTTTGTGGTCGGTGAAAATTATGAATTCACGACCTTCCACTGATTGTCAAAAGTGACGTATAGCACAGTACATAGCCAGAAAATCTCTTCCGAATGTGCTGTACTTCGTTTCTGCTAATTGAAGGCGCCTCGAGAAAAAGGCGAGTGGTTGCCACTCTCTGTTATCTAGTTGTTGCAGAACTGCACCGATTGCAGTGTCTGATGCAGCAACCAATATACTTAACGGTGCCGTTGGATCCTGATACATTAGCATCCGCAATAGCTTTTTAACCTGAGTGAAAGCATTTCGAGCAGACGCGTCAAGTTCGATGGACTTGTAATTCCCTCGAAGTAGGCCTGCCAATGGCTGAATCAGAGAAGCACAGTTGGAAATAGGCCATCGGTAATAACTTACCGAGTCGTTAAAAGTACACAGACTTCTCACTGTCTGTGGCACTGGAAAGTTCAGTCTCGCATCGACTTTAGTAGCCAGTGAGCGAATGCCCTTGCAGTCAATATTGTGGCCCGGAAAGTCGAGTGAACCAACGCCTATTTGACACTTTTGAATTTTGATGGTAACACCATGTTGGCGTAACCTTTCAAATGCCACGTTCAGATGTCTAAGTTGAGTTTCCTTGTCGGGACTGGCAATGAGGCAGTCATCTAAGTATGCGTGTACAAAGTCGAGACCGCGAAATACTTCGTCGATGAAGCGTTGGAATGTTTGTGCTGCATTCCGGAGACTGAATAGCGCACGCATAAATTCAAAAAGTCCGAAAGACGTAATGATAGCCATTTTCGGAATATCTTCTGATGCCATCGGGATTTGGTTATATGCTTTAACCAAGTCGATTTTAGAGAACATAGTTGCGCCAGATAATGTTGCCGTCAAGTCGTGTATGTGAGGCAATGGATAGCAATCAGAGGTTGTTGTGGAGTTCACTCGCCGGTAATCACCAGTGGGTCGCCAACCGTTGCTATCTTTTTTCGATACAATATGTAGTCGGGACGCTCATGGGCTATTCGATGGCCGGATGATGACAAGGGTGAGCGTATGGTCGGATTCATTGCTAGCGAGTCAAAGTTTGTCAGGAGCAAGTCGTCGTGCTTCAGATGTCACGGACTGTCCTGAGGTTATGATGTGGTGCATAACATTGCTGGTTATGCACGGTAGATCGTTAGACGGGCAGTTAAGTCCCGGATACTTATCAACAGTCGGTTGAAAAGTTGGATCAAGGATTGCTTTCATCTTAACGAGTGACAAGCTGGGGCCTATGTAGGTGATGCCTTTGATAGACAGACTAGTAGTGTTGTCAATCAGTCGTTTTCGGTGGACGTCTACGAGTAAATCATGATGACTAAGGAAGTCCGTGCCAATGATGGGCATTGTGACGTCAGCGAGAAGGAAAATCCACTGACTAGATTTGCGTGAATCTACGTTCAGATAGACGTATTTCCTACCAAATGTTGCAATTAGTTTTCCATTTGCAGCCTGAAAGTTGAAGGTAGGTTCCTTCCGTCGATCTGCTGCTGCAGCAGGAAGGATGCTGACTTCTGCGCCTGTGTCGACTAAATATCGGGTCTGGCTGACCACATCATGAATGTAAAGAAGAAGACTAGTGCCACCGGCAGCGTTTTCCGCCAACGCGTGCCGGTGGGGTAGTTTCCCACAGTTTTTGAGACGTTACCGAAATTACAAGGTTTACGACAACATTTTGCTTCCTGGCCATAGGTGTTGTGATACCAACACCAGTCAGGATTTTTAGTGAACGTGGCTTGGACTTAGATCGACCACATGAGTTTCGCCGTTGAGGGGATTTAGGACGACGGTAGGAGAAATTACAAGGCACGTTTAACCTAAGCATCTGCTGGATGGAGTTGCATAACTCTATCACTGCAGCATCCTTACTCGAAGTCTGTTTGGCAACTGAGCATATTTCACTAACTGGCCGTTTGGTTATTTCTAAAACTTTATCTGCAGAAACAGCTAAGTTATCCATAAGAACACCCTGAAGTGTCACCAGCACAGTCTGTACTGACTGTGGCAGTTTGGATAAGAAGAGTTCTCTGAGAAGTCCTTCATCGAACTGACTTTGGCCAATAACCTCTCTCATTCTTGTTAGCATGCTCACGGCTGACTGGTCCCCTAAATCGACGTTACGAAATAATTCGTCCAGACGCTGTCGATCCGTGAGAACATTTCTCCTGAGGAGGGATGCTTTGAGCGACTCGTGCGAGTTACTTACCTCTGGGCTAGACATCTGTAGAGTTACGCATTTGCTGAATTCCCGTGGTAAGGCGTGATTAGCTGCGAAGAACTGTGAACGTTGATCGGTTATCCCATGCTCACTAAAATCAGACTCATCTATCTGAAACCACGTTTCAGCATTATCTGGCCAATATAGTACGAGCTGAATGGTTTTGGCAGTTGAGGGAATACGACTGACCTTAGGAGTTTGATCACTCACGGCAGAATACATACAGTTTAAAAACAGTACAGGAGCAAATACAAAAAGGAACGAACTCACCGAATTTGTCTGCGTATTTACCAAAGATGAAGTGAGCGATTGGGCTCATCATTTTAGAGGCTGACGGTATTGACGTTCGCGAATTGTACGGAGTATACTAACGCAAGATCTAATACCCACAACTTCTATAGTATTCATTCCTCGTGGACCAAAGGCAAAGCAAAAGACACTATTCGATCGTCCAAACTACGAGATATATTTCGGGACCAAATCGGAGTGCGAGATGATTGCTTAGCTGGCTAGTGATCGTGCACGCACGTGACACGACGGAGTACCAAATGGCAAGGATGCTTGACCGGAAGCCTTCAGCTAAACCAGTCGACTTAAACAGTGGTGGTCAGCATCCAATGTTCAGTGATGACCGCCACACCCTCGAGTAGAACTTGGGTGGGAGACCACGAGTTGGGCGTCCGAGGGTGACATGGAAGAGACGAGAGACTATGGGCGATCATGAGGCCATATGAAGAGGACTGCAGTGAACAGGATGAAATGGAGATGTGCTATTGAAGCCCTATGTCCCACTCGGAACCCGAAAGAACTATAAGAATAATAATATGATCATTACAGTTACATATGTTTAGAGGTGCATTTTCTAACGATAGTATAATGGGACTATCGGATATACAGTTGCAACACAAGGTTGCAACCATGCTCTTGTTCATCGAAAATCTGAGATTTCGCAACATGTTTTAATCAAGAGAGATAAAACAATTCATCTCTGAAGGAGAACTGGATGTGCTTCAGTTGAATTGTCAAGTTTCTTTGATCCCTTACAGAAACTATTGGAATGGAATTGGAATCCTCAGATTGTCACCTGGAGAAACAATCATCTTTTCCAGTCAGCTTGATAGCACGTGCCAGCAAAATGACACTGGCAGTCATGATACCACTGAGGCATCGGAGGCTCTGACACAGTTGGAACCAATCTCCTCTAGGAATATAATAGCAAGATCCAATTAGAAATGGCCGAGATTTACGATGGTATCATGTCACGCTTCTGCTCAGTTAAAAGAAACTTTCATTATAGAAAAAATCCCCATTTAGATATTTAGAAAACAGAAAGATTGAGCGAAGAAATATTTACTTTTCAATTAGATCCTCATCTCTGACTCTACTCTAATATACATAGCATTTATATTACAATACACATCAGTTATTTTAGCAATCAAGTGGCGATATGTTTATTAACAATAATTAGTCAGTGTCAAAATGTCAATGGGTTGATAATAAACGAAGAAAATCAATACACATTTAAAAGGTAGAAATGGTTAGAATAAATTAATTTTACAAGGATAACACTTAATTAAAGATGAAGTGGTCAGAAAAAGTAAAATAATTTAGACAATTATAATTTTAATAATTTGAAAGGTTTTGAGGGAGGGGGGCGAAGTAGTCCGATTTATACGTTCATTTAACGATGGCCAAGGTAAGGAAAGTGGCTGTACATATTTCTTCTGAACACAGAGTTTTGGCTTCTTCAGGTGGATTCCTATTGCTTCAGCCATCTGTAGAAGACGAACTCGTAGAGCAAAATTAAGATTAGTAGGAATGCGATAAATAATTTTAAATACAGTATTAACGTCAACCTTATGCTCACTATCTACAAGGTGTGCTAAAATAGAGGTACGAATAGATCTTGTTTGTCCCTTGCTTAACCATGTTGGATGATGTTCGGAAATACGACAGACAATCAACTACAATAAGTAATGGACAAGATCTCAGCCGGATGTCGACATCGGAATTCCAATGGGTGATACAAATGCCAAACTTGGGTTAGACAACACACGAAGAAAATCGATTACAAGTATGGGGAAATGGCGTGAAATGGACGGAAAATCGTTTGCAGACCTCGTTCACTGGCACAAGAATATCCACAAATTAGCGTGTGTTTCATCATATGGACACACTGAAAATCAGGCAGAAATCATCTTCTTAGGAAGCTGTATTGGCAGACTAGTGGAAACGAAGTCGAGGAGAGTTAGATTTAGAACACTGTCTATCACAAGCAACTTTCAAGGAAAAAGTGTAAGTCTTCAAAGAATCTCAAAATAGACTACATTTGAATTTCAGAAGTCGAAAAGTGAGACGAACCTACAAAGTGTGTCATCAAGTAAATCATCGGAAAAAAAGGTGCAGACATTAAGCCACATCACCTAGTAGACTTGCATGGAGTAACGCTAGAACTCTCTTAAGGTATTTCGAAGGAAACCTGCATAGCTGTCTTAGGAAGAGAGAATAAACGAGACGGGGGATGGATATTTACGAAAGGAGGGGCTGAGTTCAACTCACAGATTACTGATCAAAGGAGTGACGAGAAGTTTTAGGAAAGACAAGGGACACATTTACGATACACTGGCTACCGAAGAAGGACAGCCTGCAGATGAAACAGGAATCAGAACATTATTTCAGATAACCAGATCATTATCCGGGAAGGGATCAACACAGGTGAAACCAGCAGGAGATAGTGAAGGGGATCTAAACACTAGAGGGAAGAAACAATAAGGCAATCGCTTCAGAATGCTGTTGAATAAACCACTGTTTGCGACTTGTCGATAAATACCACCAATGGCCTGCGATTGAACACCAGTCCTCCAACAAAGCAGTAGTCTAGAATCAAATCCCGTTTGAACCGAAACTGACCAAATCCTAATAGTAGTAAAACACGACTACCCACTATCACCTTGAACTTCCTGATTATGGCTGATCAGATCATGTGACAGAGCATAGTGGATAAGGAATCGAGCGCACGCTGGACTGATGGAAAGACACTAGAAGATATGTATTTCGCGGAAAATTTATATCTGATGTCACAAGTCGGCAATCTATGGAATAAAAGTATCAGGTTGGCAGAATAGACTGAGAAGACAATACCTCAGTTAAACATAGAGAAGAAAGAGGTGATGAAGATATCTATCAACCACGAAGACCAGTCCCCATCACTGGGAACAATTTAAAGGAGGTTAAGCGTTTCTCTTATCTGGTCAGATGGCAACTCTTCGACTACAGACAGGTAACAGCGAATCTGGAAACCGAGACGGGAGCTCATTGCACTTAATACGAAACAACACCTGAATTTTCACTACCAACATCAATTCAGTATTTTCACATGCATCCAGATGTTTGGCATGCACTACAGGAAACATTTACAATAGGTGGCAGACATCCACCAGCAGCTGCCTTAGCTTGATGACTGAGATCAAAGGGTAATAAATAGTATGGAAAATAGAAATCTGGCAGTCAGGAAACCGGCAACGAACTTACTGCACAAGTAAAAGATTTGCAGAGGAAAATGTAGACGGACTGAACATACGCCAAGTAGGCACTTTAGATACATCCAGCTCCAGGCCCTAGAGTGGAACCCGAATGGGTAGCGACGAGTTGAGCATCCAAGTACAGATCATATGCAGAGGGAATGAAGATTCATAAAAAGTCAGAACCAGCTGTGATGATAGCAAAGAAGAAAGTGCAATGAAGATGTGCTTCTAAGGCTCCATGTGATTTCCACACAGATACGAAAGCACATCCCAGCATGGTTTTACAAGAAAGAAAGGAAGGGTGTGTGAAGAACTGTTCTAGAAACATTTATCGGCTTCTGCCACTCTACTAACCTCCATCTATTGACTTCATGTTAACCTGCTGTGCTTTCTTCGTTCCCAGCTTCCAAAGGCAGTGAAGGCCTTGGCTATTCATGAATGTAAGTCAAACTTCTTTGTATAAAAGCAGTATGTACAGCTTCTATTTCTACCTTCGCCGTAGAGGGATAAACATGAATTTATTTTTCGTTTTGATTATTTATTCTCTGTATCATCCCCTGATTAATACTATTATTGTTATTACTATAATCACTCTGATCAGTTTCCGATACCATTTCACTTGTTCCATTTATTATTTTTAATCACTTTAATTCTTGCAATGTTAAATTCTACCTTATCAAACTTCTTATAATGTTACCAAATATTTTAATTGACAAATATTCCTATCAGTTTTAGATAATTTTACAAGATCTATGCATTCTATGAACTATACTGTATCGTTTGTTTCTTCAATTGATAGTGAATTATGATTATAATCATAAACATTTTATCGCATTCCACACTGTTATTATTATTCTAAGCGTTTACCCCTTTTTTCGAATATCTTCAGAGGATCATATCATTCTTTCGGGTTCCGAGTGGGACATAGGGCTTCAATAGCACATCTCCATTTCATCCTGTTCACTGCAGTCCTCTTCATATGGCCTCATGATCGCCCATAGTCTCTCGTCTCTTCCATGTCACCCTCGGACGCCCAACTCGTGGTCTCCCACCCAAGTTCTACTCGAGGGTGTGGCGGTCATCACTGAACATTGGATGCTGACCACCACTGTTTAAGTCGACTGGTTTAGCTGAAGGCTTCCGGTCAAGCATCCTTGCCATTTGGTACTCCGTCGTGTCACGTGCGTGCACGATCACTAGCCAGCTAAGCAATCATCTCGCACTCCGATTTGGTCCCGAAATATATCTCGTAGTTTGGACGATCGAATAGTGTCTTTTGCTTTGCCTTTGGTCCACGAGGAATGAATACTATAGAAGTTGTGGGTATTAGATCTTGCGTTAGTATACTCCGTACAATTCGCGAACGTCAATACCATAAGCTTCTGAAAGGGCTTGGGACTTGATGTCAATTGACGGCCTCCTTAGAGTATATCTGGCCCACCTCCATCTTCCTAGGAATATTTCTTGAACAGTAGGTTGTTGACTGGTTCTTTCCGAGAGTTTCTTTTTGCCATTTCTTGCTGGCCAGCCATTTGATCTTCAATATGGAGGGAAGACAACTGTTGATAAAAGTCTGCAACTTGTTGTAAATGCCTTTTGTGATACACCAAGTTTTTGACCCATATAGACGAACTGACTGAGTTAACATTGGTGTTGAAATTCCGAATCTTGTTCTTTGTGCTGAGTGCAGAAGATTTCGAAACTGAATTCAGAGTTATGGAAAACTTTGTTGCCTTTCAGATTCTGGTTTTGACATCCTTATCCGTGCCTTCACCTGTAGTTGAAATGATGCTGTCTACGTAAGTGAATGGAGTCACCTCTTTCAAGTTTATTCCATTGATAATAATTGGTGCTTGTTGTTGTTGGCTGGTTATCTTCATCACCTCCACCCTTTTAGTAATAATAATAATAATAGCTTTATTCTGAACAGTTTCCATCTAATGTACAGAATTCTCAGCGGAGTTTATGGCATGATACTTTTTCTTCTTCTAAGATCTCCAGACAAAATATGCATTGACAGTTGACCGTGTGACACAGTGCTATTTGACCTGAGGTGCAAACCCATCCATTTGGATATCTCCTCTTTGTCTTCTTCGAGAAATGTAAGACATTTGGTTGAATATCAAATATAAAAAGTTCAGAAGTACATGTTGTGAACCAAGGACACTGTTCAGGAGCAGATATCTCATATACTGGATACGCTGTCACTCAATGCAAGGATTTTTTTGAAGTTTAATAGGAACTTTATAATCATAAGTTGTTTAATATTTGCCATTTATCTGTTGAGGGAAGCCGATTGTTGTTTGAGTCTTTGCACTATATTGAAGTATTTTCCGAATTAAGTTGCAGTCAACCTTTTCGAGTAGTTAACAGCATCGGTGAAGTTGAGGTAGGGAGTTGACCGGCATTTCATGCTTTGTTCGACGACAAGGTTTTCGAGTTGCAAGTTTTCTTTTCCTGAGTCCAGGTTGTCGTGGACAGATTTCGGCATCCAGTGCATTGTTTTATTCTCTCCAGGATGACGCTACTTAATATTTTACTTGGCGTGGACAACGGCATGATTCCTGACCAGTTCTTGCAAATGTCTAAGTCACCTTTCCTTTGTAGTTTGACAGGCTGGTTCTTCTTCCAGCCAGTGTGTAACTTTCCTTCCTTCCAAACTTTCTGTGACAGTGGAATAAATATATCTGCTGCGATCCCAGGATCCGTTTTCTTCGCTTCAGGAGGAATTTCGTCAAGTCCTACCGGCTTCCCGGTCTTCAATAGCTTGATTACATTGAAAACTTCTGGTTTGGTTGGAGGACTGGTGTCTGCTGGAAGTTCTATAGACACCATAAATGGCTGTTGGTAGTATTTCTGTATGAGTCGCAAGTGATGGTCTATTCAAGAGTCCTTAGAAGTGATCAGCCGATTGCATTTTTCGTTCCTACTCTGTGATAATTATGTTCCCTTGGCCATCTATGTTGATCTCATCCCGGATACAGTATCTTAGATACCATATATATGCTATTGTGCAGCATGACAATAAATTCGTGGGAAAGAGTCTCTTCGCTGAATATTGTGTTCTTAAAAGTCAAAACATCTAAAGCAGCCGAAGTCCAGTTACACGTTTATTTTATTAATATTCAACTGATTGGGTTTATTCTATTAATTTCAACCGTAGGTTTATTTTGTGCTGTGGAAAGTGTACTACACTTGGCGATGTGCACTTTTTTACTTCTTTGTTTTTTTCTATATATAAATGAATAATTATAGTTCTGTCTGCGTCCCATCAACATGCCTCTTTTTTAACAATTATACTTAATCATTAATGTATTCAAGTTATGTCTGCAATTAATAGAATGTATTGATCTGATATTACACCTTCTTGCATGCTGTTGTACGGAATAATTAGCTCAGCAGTTTGTGCATTTCGCCTTATTTTACAAAATGAGAGGTTTTCAGTTTACCATGCATGCATGAATGTTTCACATCGTTCAGGGTAAATGTAAATGAAGCGGTTAAACTGTCAACATTAGTATTATACACTTTCGGAAAATAGTGAAGGCAATTTACTGTTTCGTAGATTACGTATTTTCAGTATCAAAAGGAGTTTAAAAACTTCTCAAGTTAGCAATACTGATGAATATGTAGCATGTGAACACCTTGCTATTCAGTCTGTGGACCTTCTTCAAGTCATATTCTTCTAATGTGCAGTACCGAGTCCTTTGGTTATCCTTGCTTCAAAACTTTAAAGTATTATTCCTATGATTTCCATGTCTTTCAGCGCAGGACAGTGAATAGGTCAGAAGTAAATTCTGAAGGACTAAATATAGAATCTTATATATATATATATATATATATATATATATATATATATATATATATATATATATATATATAAGAAACTATATCCTGTGAGGGAATTTGAACAAAAGGTGTGAATACTTACTACAGTAATGTCAACTGCGATAAAATGTTAGTTATCATATTCACATTTCAGTGTCAAGCAGTAAAACAGATTGAGTTATATATAAAATAGCTAATAGAAAAGGGTGTAAAATTAACAGGCGTATTAGGTAAATAAAAACCTGAGTACCAGAGTAAGAAGTATGATGGGATACAACTTAACATTGACGAAATAATACTGAATTAAATTAATAAATGTGACAAGTGAAATAAAACCGGAAAATCAATCACAAGAAGTATAATAACACTATTATATTGTCAATTAGAGTTCAACTGTGCTAACTAAGCACACGTTGGAAACAGTCGCTCACCAGTCAAACTCATGTTATGGTGGATAGGCTCATTTATCGAATTCTGTGACTCCAGTTGTTTTTCCCCTAGGTGATAGTCGGAGTTATGCACTTTCTAAAACGCCCAACTTCATGTTAAATGAGTGGAGCAAAATGAATATCAAGTATCAGTGAATGGGTGACAAATCCAAATACTTTAAGTACCATTCTAGCTCAAATACTTTAACAAAAATGTAAAATATGCTCACAGGTATTATTAAGGATTTCAGTACTGTATTCGAGTTTTGAATTTCAAAGATTGAAAAAGTTACAGACAATCATTATTTTTGTTTTTTGGTGAAAGAGTCATCGAAGTAAACAATTATTCATTGGAAAAACTTACCTTATGTTATATAGTGAAGACCTTCAACTTAGGATATTTGTTAAATTATTCATCATAGGTGAACACAATTCATGCACTCCTCAACAATGCCTGAATATTCATTGAACTCTTTGTTCTGATTATGTCGCCAGTAGCGGCAATGGAATCACTTCTAAGTGATACAAAAAACCGGTTTAAACAATATGGAACAATAAGCCCACATATCTAATGATTGATCGCAAAAGCTTAATACCGAGATATTGATTGCAAGCGTAGAATGAATGTCTACTGCATATATATATATATGTATATATATATATGCTTTGATTTGTGAATGCTGTTGAAGGTGAAGTGGACAGTTATAAGTGAATGCATGAATGAAAATCGATAATTAAATATTAATGACTGAGTTCTTCCTCTTCTTCTTCTTCTTCTTTTTATTTCTCTCCTCGTACAGAACTTCTGTTAATAGTTTTTCATAGCAAAATAGTGACCGATTAGTATGATTTGACTTATTTAGCTTAACTAAGGCCGAATATAAACAAACCGGAAAATGTTCATGTATACTGTTTAAAATGGAGACGAGGTCATTGTTGAAAAAATAACACCTCATTCATGCAAA